>PJEM01005038.1:0-44253 GCA_004023845.1 Helogale parvula
GGGGGTAGGAGGAGGGAGGGGAGTTGAGTGACAGGCTTGCGGGGCAGGCTGGGAACTGTAGTTTCCAGCTCCCGTGGCCATAGCCATTTTGTAGTCGGGGGACTACAACTTCCAGAAGATCAAGGGGACCATTCTAAGGTGCCCCGGGAATTGGCGGCTCTCCCCGGGGCCGGGCGTCCTGGGGCACTCGTATCCAGCTGCCCCGCTGCAGGTAGACGCGAGGGCAGGGGCGGGGGCTGGCGTGTGGCGGCTGTGGGGTGAGCGGCAAGCTGGGGAAAGGGGGTGAGGTGGAGCGACCGAGCGTGCCATGCATTGGGCTAGGGAGCCTCTCTCAATTCCACTCCCAGGCTCGGCGTGGGAGCAATGCCTGGGGGGTTGCCCGGGAAGGGTTCGTCGAACCTTTTCGGGTGTCTAGTCGACGGGGCTGTCGGAGTCTTCTGGGCTGGGCCACGGTCGGTCGGCGCCGGAGTAGGCGGGAGCCTGGCGGCTCAGCTGTGGGAGTTTTCGGCTAGCGTCCGTCGGGGAATTAACCGAGGAGCCCTAACTTGTATAAAAGCAGAGTCCATTTAAAGTTGGGCTGGATAGCCTCGCTCTCATTGGTTAGGGGGCTTGGAAAAAAGAGACTCGGCGAGCCCTCGCTGTGGTGTGCTGCCGCCGCCGCCGCCGCCGCTGCTGGAGTTGACTCTTCTGCTCGCACTGCTGCTGCAGCACAAACGTGACTTCCAACATTTTTTATTTATCTTTCCCTTTTCTTTTCCAAGATGTAACTACAGATCAGACACTAAGGACCTTCACTTTTCGCTGATGTAGTTTTTGGAGGAAAAAGGGGGGGAGTGAAGGGCGTCGGTTTTTTTTTGTGTGTGTGTGTGTGTGTGTTTCGGGGGAAATTTTCCATTATGAGTGTTTTACTAAAGTGAATTTTTTTTTGTTTGCTTCGTTCGTCTTTGGCTCTTTTTTTTTTTTCCTTCCCAATTTCGGATTTATTTCAAGGCGAATCGGGCTTTGGGGGAAGAGGAAGAAAAGTCGGATTACAAGATCAACCACCACCAACAACAATAAAAACCACCAGGATATTTTTTTGCAAATTTCTGACGGCTTTAAATTCATGAAGCAATTGTCCCCTTTTGCAATCAGCATTTGGATCTCAGAATGAGCAAGGAAAGACCCAAGAGGAATATCATTCAGAAGAAATACGTAAGTGCTCTTAACAACACATCCTTTGACTTGCAGTTTTAAGCAATGGCTGTGAATGTCAAGTTTATAGATAATTCTGCAGCTGAAGGGTTTTAAACACAGCGTCCGATAAGGCTGTTTCTTTCTTTTCTGAAAGAGGGCTTTTCAGGCAAAGTCGTGTCTGCCTAGTTTGGATGAAAAAACAGATTGGTGTAGCGATACCTCAAGTGAATAAATTGACCTCGAATGACATAACCATAATCTAGTTTTAGATGAAAGGCAAGGGATTTTGGTGGCGCTTGGAGCGAGGGTGGGGGCTGCGGTAATGTAACTAAACTGCATTCTCGGGCGGATTTGGCCCTATATTGCACTTTGCATGCAAATGATCTTGTGTTATTATTATTAATGTTATTTGGAAAATCGTGTAACGCGTGTGTGTTGGACGCCCTTTAAGTTGCAACCGAGGGTCCGATTATGGCGATCTTGTTTCGTGCACTGGCACATCAAATTTAATGTATGTGGTCGTTTTGGCTTATTTAGTTTGCAACGTAAACCAGTTGGGAATCATGTTACAGCGAATGCATTTGTTGGGATTGACTTTAATAATGGGACTGGTTTTGTTTAAAAAATTCATGGTTTCCAGTTTTAGGGGGAAAGGACATACAATATAGCTAATGTTTTTAAGTAGCTATGTGAATGCATGTGTAAGGGACTACAAATGAATTCTCCCTGTTAACTGGGCTTCTGCAATTGGGGTGATTATTCAGAGATTTAAATGGTTTGGGATAGTTAAATTTGTTTTGTGCACAGTACAGCTACGTTTTGATTGGCATGGGGAGTGTTTTTGTTTTGTGTATGGCTTTTTTTTTTTAAGTTTGGGGGGAGGGGGGGTGGAGGGGGACGGAGGATTAACCAAATATGCACTCGAGTGATCGGTGATTAGCTGCATGCTTTAAATCAAAGAACCCATTTAAAAAAAAGCCCAAATGAACATACACTAGGAATAATGCAACGTTATAAGAAAGTTTTATTTAACTCGAGTCGACAGATTGGTGTTAATATTTTCCCTTTTTGAGGAGTGTGATGTGTATAATGGGAGATGACCTTCGGGGCACCGTTTTTTGTAAAAAAGAATACATTTCATGAAAAAGCTGAATGCCTCTTCTAGAGGGCTGATTCTAATCTAGGCACGTAAACTTCAACTATGAAAGAAATGCAATGTTAAATAATCAAGCCCAACTTAAAAAGCTGTTCCCTAAAGAATTTAAGAATTAAAATACATCCGCATTGCAGAGGGCTGGGTAGAATGCAAAGGACTAGTTTAAACTCGGGCTGTAGAAACTGCATGGAGACAACCTTGCCTTGGAGCGTGGACGCCTTCCCGGGGCACGTCCGATCCGGGTGCAGCCACAAAGCAAATGGGGTGGATAGAACTTGGACAAGAACCGCCTCCGCCGCCCCCACCCCTCCCTCGGACCCCATCCCAGACCTCGCTAAGTTGGAGAGCTGTGCGGGGTGGGATTTTTTGTTGCTGGCGGTCAGTGGATTGTGTCGAGTCCGGGCGTCCGGCCGCAAGCTCGTGGCCGGCGGCTGCCGCGGGAGGCAGAGCACGAGTTGACGCCAGGGGAGCGGAGCCCGTGTTCCCGACGTGCTCGAGCCGGCAGCGGAGGGGAGGGCGCGCGGGGGTCGAGGCGGGCTGGGCCGGGGCCGGGCGAGCGGGCGGGCGCGCGCGCGGCCTGTAGGGGGCGGGCTGCGGGCTCGCGGCTGCTCTGGCTCCGGCTCCGGCTCGGGGTTCGGCGCGGCCGGGCCGGCAGGCGGGTGGGTGGGGCGCGGGGGCGGCGCGGCCTGCTGGGCCCCGGGGAGGGGAGGGGAGGGGAGGGGAGGGGGCGGGGGCGTGCCGGGGCGGGGGCGGCGCGGCGCACAGCTGCAGCGGGCGCCCCCCGCCGCGCGCACGGCGGAGCATGGCGGCGGCGGCCAGGCCCGTTCGCCGCGGCCCTGCCCGCCGGCTCCAGCGCAGTCTCGAGAGCAACAGGTTAAGCCGACGAGACGTCAGCGCGCCCCCTCCCCGCCCCCCGGTTCTCCCCCCGCCTTGCGCCAGCCTCCCCCGCCTCCCTTCGCCGCCCCCCCTCCCCCGTCGCTCCGGGTTCCCGGACGCTCCCGGCCGCGTTCTGTTGTCATTGTGACGTCACAAAGGGACGGGCCCGGGTGGAACCTTCTCCTCCTCCTCCGTGACGTCAAAAGTCGGGCGGGAGGTTCCACGCGGCGGGGCGGCAGGGGGAGGAGGAGGGAACGTGCGGAGGCGGGGGCCGCCGCGGAGCCGGGCTGCGGCGTGGGGGGAGGAAGAGGAGGAGGAGGATGCGATCGGCCTCCGCCTTCCGTCCCGAAACGCCGCGCTTCGCAGCAGGTGAGCGCCGGGAGCCTTTGGGCCCCTGACGAGTGCTGCCGACGTCGCTTGGGTTCCGTTTAGGGGGTGGGGAGCCGGGAGGAGACGCCTCCTTTTCTGCAGAAATGTTTTTCGCTTCTTGTGTTTCCAGGTCTGGTGACGGTGTGGCAGTACTGCGGTGGTCGTTGTGATCGCTCAGCAACGCTTTTGAAAAGCAAGGAAACTTTACTCAGGGAAAGCTTTGCTCTGGAAGGAGGACTGTGTTGTGAATTTGGTCACCTTGTCACTTGAAGTCCTGTTTGGGGTGGCTTTGGGGGATGGGGCGAGATGCCCCTCTGGGTGATTTAGCTGTTGCTCTTTCTGGAAGCCTTGTAAATACTGTGGGGGGCCGGTGGCGCTCCTCCTTTGCTGTGCCAGCTGTGTGCTGCATCTTTTTGGGGGCCCCGGGCGAGGGAGGATTTGTCATTTATATATATTCTTAGAAGAGCCCTGGATAGTTCAGTCTCAGGGTACTCTCTGCTTAGTGCTTTTGAACGGTGGAACCAGAGGCTTGGAATCTGAGTGTGTTTATATGCACTCTTCTGTAAAATGGAAAGGGTAACTAACACCTGACCTGCTTTTGCCCCTCACTTTATCTGAGAGGCTCACGTGTGTGAGATAATGTGCGTGAAAGATGTAAAACAGGATGCTCTTTCTCTGTAAGGTGGCATTATCAAGCCGGTGGAAGGCAGCACTTTGCCTGTAATTGGTCTCAAAAGCCTTAGATGCGTGCCGCGTTGCCATTGAGTTTATTGCCTCAGCAAAGCAGAGTTTGGGGGTGAGATTGTCGATGGCAGGCTTTGGGAGAAGTGATTGTTATATTTCATATTAAATGGTATCCTTGAGAAACTCATAAATTGTAAGGTAATCCTGTCTTAATTGTGCTGGGCACAACTCCCACTCCAATACCTTAAATAACTGAAAACACTTGCCTTTCAAAGCCCCAGTCCACTTGGACAATAAAAACAGTTGCATGCCTTGCTCCCAAACTGTGGTCTGCCATTTCCTTCACTCTGCTGGTGGGGCTGTTCGTAGGGCAAATAACGAATGTGATACCCAGGCTTCCAAACCATTGGATCTTTGGTGCTTTATAGCAGGTATGAGTTTGAAATAAAAATCCCTGCCCCATGAATAAAAATCTCCACGATGCACGCACTGTGCACAAAAACAAATTACCGGTTTGATTCCTAGGACAGCTCCAGCAGAATTTGTAGCACTAGGCTGTAGGTTTTTAAGCATCTAATTTTCTGATGTAAAAGGGCAGTATGATTAAACAAAACTGGGAAAAGTTCATGTTAACAGGGTTCCAAAGCAGGATTTACTGTAATTACAATTACATAAAATTATAAAAAAAAAAAAGTGGAAGCATACCAAAATGTAAGTGGTAGGATTTATGAGCATCCTGTCCACCCCCCCTCCCCCCCCCATACACCCATCGGGTTATTTCATAGTTGTGAGGGAAAAAACCAAGTACGTGTCATTCAATTGCTGTGTTTTTCCTTTCCTGGGCTATTTACGTGGCTTGCTTTCTGCCTCTTTCTAGTAGTGGAAAACTTTATTCTTTGTCACCTAAGTGTAGGGCAGGGGCCCTGTAGTGGCAGTTACTGGAGGGGGAGAGATAATGGAAGGAAGACTGGCAAGTGAAGAGCCCAAAACGTGTGTCATGAAAATGTAAAAGGAAAAAGAAATAATGTCCCCAAATGAGCCACTTTGAGTTCCTGTTCCTTGCCTGCACCATTCTTACTTTACTGTGGATGGGCATTTGACTTGTGTGTCTTTTGTCCTCATTGGCCCAAATAGCCAACTGGAATTAATTGGTATTCAGATGGCATCATGGCTGCTTTTTTTTCTCCTGGTAGATCGTAACCAATTCCTGTTGCTGAGCTGGGGGTTGTTGGTTCCCTTCCAAGGGCCTTGGAAATAACTCCAGCATTAATGTATCTCCTGCTCCAAAGGTTATTTACTATTAAGTTTTTTTTTTTTTGTGTGTGTGTTTACTTATTTTTGAGACAGAGCATGAGAAGGGTAGGGGCAGGGAGAGAAGGGGACAGCATCTGACCGCAGACTCCAAGCACTGAGCTGCAGCACAGAGCCGGATGCGGGGTTCCTACTCGTGAACCTCACGAACCCGCGAGATCACGAACCCCCCAGATGGTGACCGGAGGGAAGTTGGCGGCTTAACCCACTGAGCCACCCAGGCGCCCCTCCAAAGGTTATTTAAACTTCTGTCCTTTAGAAAGAGAAAAATCTTTTATTGGGATATGTATATATGACTGGTGTCTGTTACATTCAAGACAGAACTATTTTCTCCTTTTTTTCCTCTCAAGGACGACACAGACACACGTCCTATGAATCCTAGCAGCCCATTAAAACACTTGGAAAAGCCTAAGCTGGAGGCTCCTGCATCCCGAATGGTTAAAAATTTAGTTGCAGTCTTTTTTTTTTTTTTTTCAGAGTTTGTTTTTAAGTAATCTCCACACCCAACGTGGGACTTGAACTCTTGAGCCCAGAGATCAAGAGTCTTGTACTCCATGGTTAGAGCCAGCCCGGTGCCCAAGTTGTATTGTTCGTATCTTGCTGTTCGTGGTCCCCTGTGAGTCTCCCCCTGGATTACATAACCACGCTCACCTTCTGCCTCTCCAACCTACTTAATTTGCTGGCTGTGATACCCCAGCACCAAGCTCGTGGCCGGTGGGTCGCCCTGGGTGTATGCGCCTCTGTCCCCTTTGGCTCCTACCCATAGGAGGCTTGCCAAGTGTCAGTTGTTTTCCAAATCTGGTTATTCCAGTTAGACTTATTCTTGCAATTACAGTTAAATATTATGTAAACCTTTGAACAAGTGTGGAAAGAAAGTTGGTTTCTTTTTCCTTTTTCTTTCTTTTTTTGAGAATGGGTTTTTATGAAAACTTTTAAGTTGACTGTTTTGGGAACAGTCGATCAAAGTGAATTACTAAAAAAAAAAAAAAAAATCAGGCTGTTAAATGAGATGTGGGCCCGCTGTTTAAAAGACTCGGGGGAAAATCTGTTAAGGATTCCGTACGTCCCGTTGCTTTTGCAAGTGATTCCCTTTTAAGAACCAAACTTCGTTTATGCCCAGACTCCTTTCCCAACAAACAAACAAACAGAACAGAACATGGAACACTGGAATTCTCAACAAATCTGTTGCTAAAAGCACACTTAGGTGTTTACGTTAAAGTGTTAAAATAGACGTGGATTTTCAGGTTTCCCAGCCAGCAGACCGCACCTGAGCTTTTCGGTCCCTGTCACCCCTGATTAGAGTTGCTTCCGTTGTGTTGGCCCTTAATCCCCAGGCATTAAACCAGACTCCCCAGCCCGTTCCTACCCGGTATCGCAGGTGAAGTGTGGCCCTGTTTCAAGCTGCTCTACCCAACGTTTACTCGTATAATTTTCAGGATTAAACCGTGTGTCCTTCCCTGATGGTGAGGCGGGCCCTTTCCATACTCGCCTCATCTTTGCAAGCCTCTTTCGTGCCAGGAGGTGGACCGTCTGAGTGAGATTTGTTAAGGTTCTGACCTTTCCTGGGACTTCGGTTAACACTACTCTCTGGCAGCCTCACGCTTTGTAAATAAGGGGTTTTTCCAATTCACCGCTGATTCAGAACAAAATCACTAAAGGCAGAGCCGAACCTTGTAGAAAGTGGCAGCGTTGGCCCGATCCCCCTTTCCTCCCGGTCAGGTAGAGTGCCTGCCTGCTTCCTGTTCCCTGTTCTTGCATGCAGCTCGGTGGTCTCTTGTTCCTTAGGATGTCTGGGGGCAGGAGAGGGTCCCTGCATTACCCAGGGAGGTCCTGTCTCAGAGGGTGAGGGCTGGATCCCACCTAGGGGAGCCATCAGACCACCTCCTGGGCCTGTCCCGTGTCTGGGTTTCTTTCCACTTCCACACTGTTTGGCAACAGGTTTTTTTTGATAATCTTGCGAGAAGGCTGCCACGATCTCCTGGGGTTCTCTTTGAAGCTTGAAGAAATGTGCCAGAAGAGCTTGGATCATAGAACACACTCTAGAGGGGCCGCCCAACGCCCACTCCTCCTGAAAGTGTGAAGCGGCAGCCCAGGCAGTTCTGAAATATCCGCCTACGTTTGTTTCCATGGTGAGTTCACACCAGAAAGAGAGTCCATTTTACGGAAGAGAAAAACCAAGGCGAGTAGACCCTGGTCAGATAGTTGAAGGCTGTATCTCTTGCCCACTTTTTAGTTCAGATGAAACGGAGGTAAAACGGATGATCTCGTAGCCTGGAAAAGGGTGGGGGCGGGCGGAGCCATAATAGGGGTTCTTGGGTGGCTTGGGGACGGGTTTCACTGAAGGAAGTTGGGGACGTGGAGGCACTTTGTCAGTCTCCTGGAACAGAAGGAGCGCGTCCGCCTCAAGTGCATGTTTGTGTTTGTTGTTTTTTTAAACACCAGTTGGTGGAGCTACCCCCTTATCCCCAGCTGGCTGTCGCCACGAGTTCGCGATTGAAAAAGAGCCGAGATCCCAGTACCCCTTGGGACTGGCTCTTGTGTGCTGTGTCTTTCTCGAAGTGTCTCCACCTGCCCTCCCGAGGGCCCGCTGGCCTGTATCGGCTCTCCAGGCTTCTGAGAAGGCGCTTTCTTTGCAGGGGCTGTGACAAATCAGCTGCATACTCTTTCTTCTGCACTTGTATTGTTGCCCCTGACTTCGCCGCTTAGGGGACCATGGGGCGCTGGGGGAAATCATTTGCCCTCAGTCCTTACCAGGGGTCCGGGGCCATCCCGGTAAACAAAGGCCGCCCAGCTATGTTAATGAGGCAGCGTGAGTAATGAGAACATGATACACAATTATTCCCATATTCATAGGCTGTATGAGGGTGTTAGAAAGAGGGAACCCTACTGGCTGAAGTTCTTGAGAGCTGTTTTTGAGAGCTGGTGCTGCCTGAGAGGCCTAAATTGGATTTTAAGTTCTAATTTTGTGAGTCTGTCAAGCTTCACCACCCATGAAGAGGAAGACCAGTGAGCATTGAAATGTCATCACCGGCAGTGTTCAGTTACCAGGAATCCTAGAAGGTTAACAGAATCGCCCCCTCCGCACTCCCCGTGCAGCTCCTCCCTCACACGGCTCCAGTTGAACCAGGAGCCCGTTCCCAGTTATACGGTTTGGGTGGGTGGGGGAAGCAAGGGGGGGGTGCCGTGTGGGTGTCTGTTTTCCATCAGGAGACCCTCTGGTTTGCTGTGTCTGAAGGATCCAGGAGAGCGTGGGAGACCTTTCGGTGCCCCATTTTATTGTTCTTTTTGAAAAATCTGGGTGGTTCTTTCTCTCTTACTTCCTAACCACAATTTTGGTTAGGGCTTGATCTACAATGGTTATCTCTTGGTTCTCATTTCTGCCAGCTGTTAAAGTGTTTGGTGCCTGTGGGGGCAGAAACAGGTGCCAGGAGGAAATGAGAAAGGATTACAGCTGAGCATGTGTTTCTTGCATTTATTCCTTACATAGGTTTGCAGAGAGCGGACTGCAGAAAGTGCTTATTCGGTTCTGCAGCATTTGGATACAGACGTGATTAAGACTTGGAGAGTTCTGTGTATATGCCTTGTTACTAGTACATGGGCTTCGGTAATGCCAGGCCTCCCAGTTGGACAGGCTTGTTGTGAAGACACAGGGTACCTCCACTCGGTAATGGGCAAGACTGGCGATAAGAGCCGAGGTCAAGGTTGAGTCCTATATTACACTGGCCGTGTGTGACCCCGGGCAAGCCACATAACCTCACGGAGCTGCTTCCTCATCTGGAAAACTGTTCCGTGCCCCTTAACGGGCTTGTTGCTGGGAGAGCCGGTGAGATTTTTGATGTGAAAGCACTTTGTAAATTGCACACGCCCGCACAAGTGCTCAAGGTATCATTACCCAGTTGGAAATCACCAACCTGGAGGCATCGGGCCTGCCGGCAGCCTTCGTAGCTGACTCAGAAATAAATGAATCAAATGAGTTCTATACTTGGCCTCTTAATAAACCAAATGAGTAGCAACAGATATTCTGAAGTCCATTTTGATGTAATGTCTCCCCACCCCCACCCTGTCTGTCTGTTGTCAGAAGCGCTTCTGTATCCCGCGCTTGACTCCCAAACACAGATTGAGAAGCACAGATTGACGGTGAAGAGTGGCGCTGAGTCTGCCTGCAAAGATCACCCAAGGTGGTTAAACTGGACCTCGGGGCAATAATCCTTGACACTGAAGATCTGATCATGATCCCTCATTGGCTCCCTGTGGCTTTCAGGATCAAGTCTGGACTAAGTGTGTGGGCACAGCACGAGAAACCCTTCTTGCTCTGCTGCGGGCCTGTTCTGCCGCCAGTCCGCTTTAGCTGAACCCATCCCCTTTGCCTTTGCACTTCCCGGTTTCTCGAATGGGTTGCCCCGGGAGCCCGCCCTGCCCTTCCGTGGCCTGCTGGCCCTTCCTCCAGTCAGGCAGGGCTAAGCCCCTTCTCTCTGTAGGCCTGACTCCTTACACTTCCCTCCAGGCGCTGGAATCTGTGTTTACCTGTCTCTTACCCTTTTAACCTCCCCACCCCCAAGAGGAGGGGCTGAATTTTATGACAGCAAGCCGCTGAGGTGGTGTTTGTTGAGTTGAAGCTTTTGGAGTATGTCAGTTGCTCCCTGGTTGTGGGAGGGAATTGGTGGTACGGATCTAGCAGAAAAAGATAAACGTGACTGAGGAGACTCTCCCAGGTGAGAAAGCCTGGGGTATCTAGTGCTGTCCCGCGACTCGACTGAGCTCACACGTCTCTTCAGTGACACAGCCGGGGCGTGAGAGCCAGCCCCTGATACAGCAGAAGGCTGTCTGTCTGGCCGTTGGTGTTTTTGGAAAAGTTTTTAAGAGATCCTCCCTCCTTCCACGTGGATACTCCGTTGTCCATGGTAACGTCAATAACTGATTAAATTTCATGGGAATAAACAGCCACACGTAAGCCCCGTACCGGTATGCCGATAGCGTCGGTCCCATTTTGAAAATGACTTTTTTTGCTCTATAAGAAATCCTTCAAATCAGATGATTACAAATGTTAAAAGTCATTGCAATTGCATGCTAGGCATTTATATACGTTTATATACATTTATATATATATATGTATATCATTTTACACGTGTAGTTTCATGCTTCTGCGTGATGGTATGTGCTTTTTGTGTTTGTTTTGCCTTGATCAGAATAATAATACACTTCTATACCATTATTAAAAAAAATTTTTTTAAATGCTTATTTTTGAGAGAGACAGAGCATGAGTGGGGGAGGGGTAGAGAGAGAGGGAGACACAGAATCCAAAGCAGGCTTTAGGCTTCTGAGCTGTCAGCACAGAGCCTGATGTGGGGCTCGAACTCACACACCCTGAGATCATGATCTGAGCCGAGGTTGGATGCTTAACTGACTGAGCCACCCAGGTGCCCCTCTACACCATTATTTTTATTTTTATTTCATTTTATTAAAAAATTAATGTTTATTTATTTGAGAGAGAGAGGGCAAGCAGGGGAGGGGCAGAGAGAGAGGGAGACACAGAGTCTGAAGCCGGCTCCAGGCTCTGAGCTTCAGCACAGAGCCCCACGGGGGGCTTGAACTCGTGAACCGCCAGGCGCCCCAGCAGTATTATTTTTAATGGTTGCAAGGCACTTGGTTGATTTCTGCCTTGGTTCACTCTTTTGGTTTGGGGACTTGTGCAAAATCTCGCGTGCAGGCAGTGTGCTTTACCCGTACCTTTTTTCACTTAACTCCAAATTCCGCAGAGTGGAATTCCTGACTCCGAAGTCTCCATGTTTACACGGAGATCCCTGTTACCACGTGTTGTCTTGGAGCAAAGCTGTACTAATTTACAGTCCCATAGGTAGCGCGTGTGAGGCCAGCGGGTTGGTGGGTTTGTTGGCTTTTAAAAACCAATCCAGGCCCTTGTAACGAGTAGTAAAGATGTCAGTTGGGTTTTATTTAAGTTTCTATTTTCTTTCCTTGTCCTCTCTCAGGGCTTTAGAACTAAACGAGATAAGATACATGAAATCTCTTTGTAAAACCAAATTGCTCAGAGAACACGATGCAGTATTTGTCAGAACGGCCGACCGCAGTCTCGAAGGGTGAAGAGAGTGTGTAACTGATACTTTGATGGTGTTTCCTATGTATGAAATGCTTTTTTTGCGAGGACGTGACACGCTTTAAGACGCCCCGGAATGTCATTGTTTTCGCATGTAATTTAAGCCTTGTTTGTGAGGTGGGCTTTGCGTGGTTACAGAGGTCCCATTGGGCTCCGGTTTGGCAGAGACCTTCCGTTTAAATAGAGTTGATACATTCTGGTTGTTTGCCATGCCCTGGCACGGCGTTAGGTGTTAGGAAAAAGGTTACCGTCCCTGTCCTCGGGAAATTTATCGTTTAATTGATGGCAGGATGCACAGCCCTGGGAAAAGAGCAGGTGGCCTTGGATAAATCCTGCGAGTCTCCATTTCTTCATCTGTCAAATGGGGAGACTTGCACCTTCAATCTCAAGGTCATTTTGGGGGAGGCCGAATCCAGTGTTAACACGGGGGACGGCCTTACAAACTGTTGCCTAGACTGTGTTATTCTTACAAATCCCACAGGCCTTTGTGGCGGTGATTCTCCAAGCTCAAGGTTGCAGAGGGAACGCAGTGTTTCTGGGTTATCTTTGCTGACTAGAGCGTGTCCGGTTGTCTGAGGAAGAGGCTAGAAATGAAAATAACCCAGGCGCTCAGCACTGTTCCTTCTCGCCAGGACTTGGTATTCCCAGCTTAAGGAAAAATGCAGCCTGGTCTCTACACCGGGCACACTTCTTGAATGTTCATAAGAACAATCCATGGATTGTTCCCAGTGCATGGATCCCCCCAATGCATGTGAGAATGAGCTGGTATCACCGTGCTGCTAAGAAGCAGCATTACCCTCTGGTGTTTAAAAGAGTACTTGTGGGTAAACCTCTTTTCCTTCCTTTTTAATGTTCTAGTCAACATGCCCCTTTAGAGATGTGGTAGAACGTTTTCACGTTTATTGGTTTTGCCCAGATGGCCCCCTTCTCCATCCCGAGGCCGCCCAGAGCCCTAAAGCGCGTGTGTTCTATTTTTGGGCTGGTAATAACATCTCGATGTTGGAGGATGAAAGGGCCAACGGGAGTGGAAGGCATCGAGTAAGGAGCCATGGCCTGGAGTCTCGGCTAAATTGGGGCACATGGTTTTCCTGGGCCTTGAAGGCTCTGGGTGTGGTGTCGGCGACCACACCACAGACCCTGGTCCCCTGCACTTGCCACGTTACTCCTTTTCGCATCGATGATTCTGAGTCGCAAAAGGCCAGCTGCCTTTGATGCCAAATGAACAGTGGCCTTGGTTTCTCAACAGTTTTGAAAAGCCTGCAGTGTTTGGTGGGGCCTGCGGCAGAGTCCTTCCTGCGCCTTTATTTAGGACCCGGGCTGGGGGTGCGGCTGGTTCTTTTAGCCTGGTTTCCTCGGACATTCCAGGCCTGCCAGCCCCTGCGGGCTTTTGGCTTGGACCCGAGGTCGCTTGCCCTTCTTTTGAGGCGTGTTTATTTTCCGTGTTTACCTCGATATCCCACGCCTCGTTCTGAAAAGGATTTAAGGCCGTAATGAGCAGTCATCCTGGGAGCAAATAATTTTCGCTTTGATCTGGCTGAAGGTCACTCTCCAAATGCAAAAAGTGACAGCCGCATTAAAACGCGGGCCGTGACCAGTTGTCCTTCTGAGCACAGCAGTGTTCGTTAGGGCTGAGTAGCTTTTTGTGTTAGCTTTGAGAAGTTGGGCTAAAACTTTTAATTAAAGGCGAGTTCTGTTAAGTAATATTGGGACGGACTCTCCAGCAGAACTCTTATTAACCTACAAGAATTTTAAAGATGCACAAAAGCGATCCCCGGCGGTGGTAACATCCTTGAGTGGCAGACATCAGGTTTCTGTTTAAATGTCACTGCAGTGTAGCATTTTTTTCCACGGCGCAGGGGGCCCGGGAGGGTCTGGATTTAATAATAATGAACTGCTTTGGGGGAAGCGATTGGTAGATGTTAGTGCATGATTCAACGTCCTGTGTCTTTAAAAATGTTTTCAGATCCCGGTTCTGTATGGTAATCCTCAAAACTACTGTTAGGATTCCAGACCATTGTGGTTTAAACTTAGCTGGAATCTGAAAGGTGGCTGACAGAGTGAAAGGAAAACCTCCTTGAAATAAGGAACACATTTGGCTTGCCTGATTGTTCCAGAGCCTGGGCTCTGGGCATATCTGAGCCACGGGCCAAGTCTCCCGGTGGAAGAGGTTGGCGAGCGCCTGCTTCGGTGCACCGCTGCCTGCTTCGGTGCACCGGCAGCTCAGTCTAAACACCCATCAGTTAGGCCTGCGGAGGCTCCTGCTGCAGATTCGGACTTGCAGAGTTTCGTGTTCCTTCGCGTTCCACCACGTTCTTGTCCGGAGGAGAAACGCAGTCTTTTTGTACTTGTGATAAATCACAACTCTAATGGTACTGTTAAAATAGGTTCTCTTTTGGCCCTGGTGAGCTAGAAAGCACTGGGAGGTGAGGGGCAGGGATCCGACTCGGAAATCTCTGAGGCTAAAAAGTGGTATTCGTTTCTCTCTTCCAAGTCTGCCCGCTGCTCTAATTAAGTGATGTGATCGCTACCCCAGCCCTGACAGAGCCCTCAACGAAACATTTTCTACTCACCCAGCCTTTTTCCCTTCCCTTCTTCTACAGGACTTGCTGAGGTTGTCATGTTATTTCTTTCCAGAATTTATTGGAGCGGGAGGCAAAGCCTCTTGGGAGTATAAATAATGATGATTATAAAGAACAGTCAGTTTACCAAGGAAGGCCATTATCTTTGACTTGCAAAAGCTTTTACAGCCCCACGTTGTTTGCTTACAGTTGTTTAATACAAATGAAGACCTTAATGGCACCTATTGTAAGAGGAGTCCCTTTTACTCTGTTTGTGAGCCCCGAGGTCATCCCTGTAAAGAACAGCACCACCTCCCCGGCTGACGTGCTTGTCCATGCTTGTTCCTCTGGACAGGCGCTATAAACCAGCCAGGGAAGGCCGTGGATGGTAGTTCGTGGTTGCTTTTTTTTTTTCCCCCCTCTTCCCTTGTCATCAACAGCAAATAATCCTCCCTGCCTGTGTGGAAAGATTTCTAAAGCCGGGAAATAATATCTAATTTACTTCTGGAAGCCCTTCCCCTCTGCTCCCTACCCGACGTATGAATCCAAAGATGGCTTGAACCAAGCTCCCTGGAAGGACCCGAGTCAGCTCAGACATTGAGTAAATATATTTAAACGGTAGATTCCCCATGCTCTTAATCAAAGCCCGCGGGATGGCTTCAGGGGTAATGGGAAGCCGAAAGTTGCAGTTTTTATTTTTTTGGGATAATTCAGGTTACACGCCCCTCCCCCCCTTTTGCACCTTCAAGTTTAACTGCAGCCTTATATATATATATATATATATATATATATATATATATATATATATATATATCCTTGGCGTCCGGTGCTGTCCCTTCGCTGCTGTATCTTTAGTAAAGTGTCGGCCCGTTTTTAGCCTTTCTTTTTTTAAAACTCTCTCACATCTCCCAACTTATTCCAGCTCGTTTGGCAGTTGGTCAAGTATTTTTCCTTTGGCGTTTCAGTGGTAGTTCAAGACGAAAGGCGTCTTCCGCGTCTCAGTCTTTTCCCCGAGTGATTTTGGATGTGATTGTGATTCCCTCCCCCCGCCCCCCAACAATTCAGTAGATTTTAGTATATTCAGAGTCCTGCAGGTGTCACCACGATCAGTTTTAGGACCTTTCCATCCCCCCCTTGACAGCCATCCCACATCACCCAGTTTTCCTGGGCTGTGGCATCGACTAATCTGCTTTCTGTCTCTGGATTTGCCTGTTCTGGACATTTCATCTAAATGGAATCCTACAACATGCGACCTTTTGTGACTGGCTTTTTTTCACTTAGCAGAACATTTTCAAGATTCAGTCGTGTTGGACCGTGGATCAGTGCTCCGTTCCTTTTTGGGACCAAGTACTATTTCATTGTCTAGGCCTGCCACAGTTTGCTTACCCATCCGTCCGTCCATCCATCCATCCACTGATGGACACTTGGGTTGTTTCCCCCTTTTGGGGTATTGGGAGTAACGCTGCTGCGAACATTTTGGGCACAACTGTTTGTTGGGGGTGACGTTGGCATGTCTCTTGGAACACTTCAAGTTAGACAACCTTGCACATCAAACCACTTACCACTATGTTTATTTACGGTTTTTTAATTAGCCTGCCAGGCGAGTCTCTCCGCTGTGTCCCTGAGCCGCGTCCGTTCAGCGGGGTGCTGTCCTGGGCTCTCCCCTCTGGGCTCTCGCCTTGCCTTTGGGGGACTGGGGTTCTCATTTCCCTCACTGCCCGACTGCCACCCTTCACTGTGTGGGCAGGGGGGCCGTCAGTGGTCGTATTTCCTCTGCCCCTTTCCAGTCGGCAAACACCGTTCCTACAAGTTTAAGATAGAAACACGCATGCTCCGCCGGCTTAGACGTGAAAAAGCAGTGGGACTTCGAATTTTACTTTTTGTGGGTGCTGAGGTGTTTTTGGCCATAGCTGTGGGTCTTTCAAGTCCACACAGAGTTCTGGGAGGCGTGGAGTTAAACCTCGGCTCTGGGAACATGAGGAAGGACTTGAAATTGTTGCTCTGCTGTATCTTCACTTTACACTTTCTCATTTTTTGGCAAAACACCTCGGGGAATGGAACCACTGTCTACCTAGAAACTCTCCACGGTTTTCTTGGTCCTTCCAAGCTTGCTTTGCCTGAATATAAAAAATGCTTCTGAGGCTCTTCATAATGGACTCCTTTAAGAAATGGGGGTTGTGGGACGCCTGGCTGGCTCAGTCAGTTCAGCATCCGATTTCGGCTCAGGTCGTGATCTCATGGTTCGTGGGTTCGAGCCCCACATCAGGCTTGCTGCTGTCAGCCTGTCAGCGCAGAGCCTGGAGCCCGCTTCAGACTCTGTGTCTCCCTCTCTCTCTCCCCCTCCACTGCTCATGCTTTCTCTCTGTCTCTCAAAAATAAATAATGTTAAAAAAAATAAAAAATGTGAGTTGTTTTAAGGAAGAGGGAGGGTGCCATTTTTTCTTGTGATGTTTTTGATTTGTGCCAGAGTTTTATGTTTGTTTATTTTTGAGAGCAAGAGCGAGACAGAGCATGAGCGGGGGAGGGGCAGAGAGAGAGGGAGACACAGAATCCGAAGCAGGCTCCAGGCTCTGAGCTGTCAGCACAGAGCCTGACATGGGGCTCGAACCCACGAACCATGAGATAGATCATGACCTGAGGCGACGTCGGATGCTTAACTGACTGAGCCACCCAGGCTCCCCCCTAACTTTTATTTTTAATCATTTGGAGACAATAAAAGAGAGGTGGAGAGGGGAGAGGCCTGAAAAAGTCACATGGCCTGCGGGTATTCCAGAACTCACTGAATTCGCTGCATTCACATTCTGGAAAGTGGAGAGTGAGTGTACATCTTGGTGAGGAAGTCTCTGTTGAAGCCCAGCGTGTCTGTCAGCATTTGGAATCTTCTCTGTCACTTAGTGCTTAAGCTCAGTGTCAAAAACGTTCCTTCCTCATGGTTATCAGTCCCGTGTTTTTCACACTGGTGTTTCTGCGACAGCTCTCTGTCCCAGCCTGACTCTGTGCTCAGGTCATGGATTCCGCTCGCCCAATGGGGAGCCCTGATAGTCAACTACGTTTGAAATTTTCTCTGTAGTGGTCAAACAGCCAAGAATTGGCAAAGTTAGATACCTACGTCAATTTAGAAGGTAGGTGTGTGTGTGTGTGTGAAAATATCTGAGAAGGAGTTACAATTTTAAACTTGGCCTTGTTTAACTGGAAACGTGTGTTCTCTTCTGCTCAGCTGCCTTTGTGCGGTGTGCCTCTAACCTACACACCATACTTGGGCCATTTCAAAAGCAAATGCAACATCCCTCCTACTAAAATTGCCTATTAGAGCTAATTTTAAGAATTGAGTTAGAACTGCCCTATAATGTAATGCAGAATATTTCCCAATAATGCCTAGGTTAACAATGATAGTCTTGCTGTATTGTGCAGAAAGGGCTTCTGTTCAGACCCAGCTGGGTTTCGGGCTTAATTCATTGCTCTATGGTGGGATCACCACAGCTGCTGTGGGGCCTTTACAAATGCAAAAAAGCTGTCAGTGTTTGTTTCATCAGCTGCATAAGCGATGAGGCCAAGTTGAGGAATCCATTCCAGTGTGCAGTGTGCAGGCCGTGGCCATTATTGTTTACAGAATTAGTGTATTGGAGCTTTAAAATAGTTGGCACGTCGGTCGCCCTTTAAAAGCCCAAGGCTAAGGAACGGGACCAGTTGGTTGTCCTTGCGGTGCTGGCCCAGCCCTTATCTTTAGCAGCCACTGCCCCAGTCTGCGCCGCGGGCCTGACCTTTGGGACACGGTGGGGGCCCCGAATTCTTGTTCCTCTAGATGCCCTGCCCAAAGTTAGGCTTGCGCTCATTGGTCTGCAGGCCATTATTTAGAGTGCCGGTGATTGTGATTGAATTTTAAAGTCTTGATCATCATCCAGGCTCCCGATAGGTAGGGGATTGTCAGCCGAGACTTCAGAGATCCATGCAGGAACATTCTAGATTGTGCTCTCTGGGATTTGTTTTGCCAAGCGATAACGCGTTGGGGAGTCGTCCTTCTTTCTCCCAGTGGATACAGAAGCAGAGGCTACCTCTTGGCTGCAGACAGATGCACTGGTCAGGTGGCTCTCCAGCCAGTTTGGGGGTGTTCCCCAGGGCCCCTCAGGGGATGCCAGCCCCTTTCTGCAGGGACCTGGCTGGCCGTGGCCACTGGCAGCATGTCCGGTCCCACTGGGGCTGGGCAAGCCTGTGTTTGGGAATTGCATACATGACTGTGTGGCATTGTCCCACCTTCCCTTGAGTGACTTCCAGCCCCCTGTTCTCAACTCAGGGGTCTTCCCAGAAGTCCTGCCTCATGGAAGCTGGAAGGCAGTGGTGGTGGCCTGTCCCTATAGGTTTTAAAAGCAGAGCTTGTCAGGGCTCCCAGCCAGCGGTGATGAGTAACGGTCCTTCCTTCCTCCTAGCTGGAAATGTCCCAGAGTGCTCTCCCATATTCATAAAAAGGGTGGCATGAGGCTCAGGGCCTCCAAATTAAAGGTCAGTACCGATCAGCTTTCTGTCTCCACTCGCTGTCACACAGGCTCTTCGTGATTCCTTTATGCCTCCACGTTTGACACTATAGTACGTGTGGGTCTGATGAGTCCCCATGTGGTATTTGTGCTGATTAAGCAGAGTTTGGGGGGAGGGGAGGAGGGAGGTGTCCTTGTATGGCCTCGCTTTTAAAGAGCTCTTTTGAGGGAAGAGGATGGGCGAGTGCAATTGAACTTCAGTAGAGAACAAGCACAAACATCAGTCCAGAGTTTTAACTTTCTTCTCAGCGCCCCCCGGCCAGCCTACCGTCACACACACTCCGCCCCCGGAACAGCAGACACCCCCCCTCCCCAGAACCGTCGTGGTGAAAAGGGAAGTGGCCAGCAGGGAGCCCCGCACCCCTCCCTCGGGGGGAGGGGGGGGGAGACTAATCTGTGGGGCCTCATAAGGAAGCAGCAGTTTTCATGGTCATTGTCTCCACCGAGCGAGTTCTTCGTTGCACTGGGGAAAACGTCATCTGCCCAGCCGTTCCTCTCCTGGCCGGGGTGCCTGTTGTGTATTTTGAGTTTATGGAGCCTTTGATCAAAGGCCCTTCCGCTTTATAGAGTCATCCTGAGGCAACAATGTGTTCTTGTTTTAGTTTGTTTGAAAGTATTGCGTTCTCAGTGTTTCCAACAGTTTTGTGGAATACATATCCCGGTGATCTTGCGTGTGTGTGTTTGTGGATTCAAGTGAATGTCGCCTTGTGACTAGGGACCTGAGTCGCCTACCTCCTAGAAAATTCAGCCCTGTAAATCAGGGCGTCGATGGACCCCTCAATGTCCACCCTGACACTTGCTAGCTGAGTGCCCTGGGTCACTGAGCCTCATCCTCAAGTCAGCCTCTGTGTTCTGCACTGTGAAATGGGGTGCACATGCCTCCCTGAGCAAAGAGGGCGTGTTTTATTTAATTAAAAAAAATTTTTTTTTCCTTGTTTAATTTTGAGACAGAGCAAGCAATCAGGGGAGGGGCAGAGAGAAAGAGGGAGACACAGAATCCGGAGCAGGCTCCAGGCTCTGAGCTGTCAGCACAGAGCACAATGTGGGGCTTGAACTCAGGAGCTGTGAGATCATGACCTGAGCCAAAATCGGCCGCCCAACCGACTGAGCCATCCAGGCACCCCAGGAGTAGATATTTTCATGTACGTGCCCCCCCTTCCCCCCCCATAGACAGTCCCTTCCACCTGTGTGCTCGTCAGTGTCACTCCTACAGCTGCTGTGACCCATGGCTTGGACTAACATTGACATATTGCAAGTTGCCCTTGGCAAACTATTAGTTAAGTAGTTCTCAGGCTACGGGGAGAGATGGTGAGCTCACCGCTCTGAACATAAAAAATGTGTCCAGAGAGAGCCTGAGCTTCCTGGAGTGTCATTCTTCTGACCTCAGTGGCCTCCACCCATCAAAAAAAAAAAAAATAGGCATGCAGTTTGCTTGAGCCTTAGCTTTTCCCACATAGACTCCGTGGCTCAGAGGTGGACTCGAGGGGCAGCAGAGGCCAGGGGATGGACCCCTGGAGCTGGGGAGGAGCGCCTGAACGCTAACCAGCTGGCTGCGAACAGCCCCCTGGAAGGACATTCCTTGTGGAAAAGTCCAGGCAGAACCTTGTGTTCAGCGTCGGGTTTCAGATGATGGTGAAATGCAGACGGACTCAGAACACCCTGGGAATGGACTGTGCTGCTTCTAGTGTTTTCTGGTCCACACTGTGTTGACACGGTGCTGTTGGACACCGAGGGAGGATACTTCACTGGCTTTTCTGGCCTGAGCCTTGGGTGTGATACAGGAAGAGGATTTCACCTTGGTTTTGTTACAGAGGACTCTGCGGGGCGGCTCTTTGTCACGTGCATTCATCTGGATGGGGTGGGAGGTCCCCGGGGGACCATGTATTTTACCTGCGTTCCTGGGGGTGTCGTTCTGTTACTTGGGGTCATTCATCTAAGGCTTCAGCACACGGCCACACAGGCTCCCACAGTGCTGCTGGGTCAGAACCCCTAAGGTCTTCACTGCTCAATTCCAGAGGCATTGGGGGGGGGTCAGTCATTCATGCTCTGGCCACAGTGGGAGTGCACGCAGTGTGGACCACTTTTGCCCCCCCACCTCCCCCGGGGGCGGATGCATGGGAGGTGTCGGTGATGAAGCCTGTGCCCCTCCCTGCCTCTCTGCTCACTGGAGGTTGTGATAAGGGGCGACGGCCGCCACTTTGTTCTTGCTCTCGAAGGCCCATTTGCAGCACTGGATACAGAAGTTTAAAACCAAACCCCCGAACCTTCCCCGATGGCCCTGTGTGACCCGTGTTAGCTGCTCGCAGGGGCAGAGCTAGATTCTGCAGGAGCTTATAACGTCAACAGGGGCTGTTCTGCTGCCGCGCGTAGAAGCTAGAAAGTTCATTTGCCCAGACGGCTGTCATTGCCTTCTTAGGGGAGCAGCTTTACTCCAGGACTTCACTGGGTCCCACGGAGATGATTGCTGCCTCCCTGTTAAGCTTCTTTCCATGAGCTGGTTGTTGGCTTGGGGGGTGGGGTGGGGGAGGCCTGGGGGGCTTGGGGGTGAAAGAAAGGAGCTGCTGAGACGTGGTTCTGCCTTATATCCGAAAGATCGGGGGCTTTAGAATGGGAGCAAAGTGGGAGGGAGCCCGGGGCGCTGAAGCATGACAGGCCCGCAGGGGCCCCCAGGACTTAACAGCACAGAAAAGAGAACTTTTGGCAGAATCTGTCACACGCACACGTCTCCCTCGCCTCCCTCCATTCTCCCCCGCTGTTGTGTAAATCTCTCCCCGTTGGAAACATTGAACACGGGGAGAGGCCTTCCCCGGCCTCCCTTGGCAGGACGCTCACGCGCAGCTGCAGAGACTCCCCCCACCCCCAGCATCTCTCATTTAAAAGCATTAGTGGGGCTACCAAACAAAATAAAAACTGGAGTTTTCAGAAGTGGAAGCCAAGTTTAATTAGACTCCAGGAAGTTGGGGGCTATAACTCTTTTTGTTAAATCTTTCTGGGGAGTCAGGCGCCTGCCAGAGGCAAAGGTGGAAAGTGCCAGAGGCCGTTCCCGGCAAGGAAATTTAGGGCCTGCCCTTTTGTCTGGGCTGTGCTCTGGGAGCACAGTTCTATCAGACGCTGTGGCCAGCTATCACCTCGTGGTGGCCTTGAAATGGTTGCCACTTTGTTCGGTGGTGGCTTCCTTGGAGGAGGAGGAGAAGGAGGGGGAAGTGGAGGCAGGAGGAGGAAAAGCCCTAAATAACTTTCAGTCTCCTCCCAACCCAATCTGAATTCCCTTTTTGTAAGGGCAGAGCCCCCAGCCTGTGACCAAGCCACTGGGCCGTGACCCTTCTTCAATAAGTGACGTTTCCGACTATACAGCTGCCTTCTAACATTGGCTTTTTATTCTCTTTACTTCATTTTTTAAAAAATTTAATGTTTATTTTTGAAGGAGACAGAGCGTGAGCTGGGGAGGTTGCAGAGAGAGAGAGGGAGACAGGCTCCAGGCTCTGAGCTGTCAGCACAGAGCTCCATGCGGGGCTCGAACTCAAAGACTGTGAGATCATGACCCTGAGCCAAAGTCGGATGCTTAAAAGACCGAGCCACTCGGCGCCCCTATTTTCTTTACTTCTTAAAATAATTTTTTTAAACATTATTTTTTAAGTAGGCTCTAGGTCCAACGTACGGTTTGAACTCTGGACCGCATGATCAGGAGTCGCGTACTCTACTGACTGAGCCAGCTGGGTGCCCCTGACACCGGCCTGTTCCTCCTGTAGCATACTTCGACGTAATGTCTGAGCATTTTGGGTGATAGGCTGGAGCCTTGTTCTTGGAGATTTTACATGTGGTCACAAACAGCCGTGTTTGCTCTGTAGGGAAAATCCTCTCTATTATTCAGGCAGTATTTTCGGATGTCTGAAGTGCTTTCACTGATCACGTAGACCAGGGCCCTGTCAAGGTCCAGGAGGACAGTGCCGTCTAGCCAGGCTTGGACTGTCCCCAGGAAGGATGCTTACATTTTTCTCACAGACCGAAGATCGGTAAATTTAATATTTGGAGACACGGCCTTAAATTGAGTTTGGCCAGGAGGTGGTTTAGCTTTATCTCAACTTTTTCTTTAAACTTATTTATTTTGAGAGAGAGCAAGAGAGAGAGAAAGCGCAGGGGAAAGGAGGGGCAGACAGAGAGAGAGAGAGAGAGAGTGTGTCAGAGAATCCCAGGCAGGCTCTGGACTGTCAGCACAGAGCCCACGAGGGGCTCAAAACCCAGATCATTACCCGAGGCAGACGCTTAACCAACTGAGCTGCCCAGGCGGCCCCGTCTCCTCTTGTTAATTTCGTTCTTGAGCAGTTCCATAGAAACTCTGTGTGTGTGTGTGTGTGTGTGTGTGTGTGTTGTTTTTTTACACGTGGAAATTACCCATAGGGGACTTAGTCTTTCCTTCTTTTCTTCCCCTTCTTTTCTTCAAATAGATTTACTCAGGCTCTTTCTTGGGTATTTATTTGTGTGTTTGATCCTAAGCATCTGTCTTAGGTAGTGTGACAGCCTGTCATTTCGTAGGGATAGAATTGAGATTTTAAGACGCTTCGTGGTCCCGTGGCATGTCAGGCTAACGTGGGGTGTGGCTGGAGCCGGAAACTGTACCCTTGGCTGTGACCAGTGACTGTGTTCTAGAGGCGTGGGCTCTGGGGCAAGTTTTTGCTCTGCCTTGAAAGAGCCGGGGGACTTCGTACAGTTGAGTTTTGATAGTTGCTAAGCGCTATGTGGTGTGACTGGAACAGAGCTGCCCTCCGGAATGCTAGGAGTTTTGTCTTCCTAGACCTTGGTCGCTCAACTTCCCTTCACTTTATCTGGTTTATTTCCATAAATACTTCTTACCTCCTTGGTGTGTTATTTGTCCAGTTGTGTATTTTTACTCTTGTGGCGTGGAAGTGCATGAGGGGACTCCAGAAGTGAGATCAAATGAGGTTCAAGAGGATCTTGGGGGCCCCTGGGTCGCTCAGTTGGTCAAGCGTTCGACTTTGGTTCAGGTCATGATCTTTTACGGTCCGTGAGTTCAAGTCCCGCGTCGGGCTCTATGTTGATTGCTCAGAGCCTGGAGCCTGCTTCGGATTCTGTGTCTCCCTGTTTCTCTGCCTCTCCCCCACTTACGCTCTTTCTCTCTCTCTCAAAAATAGTCTTTAGGGGCGCCTGGGTGGCTCAGTCTGTTAAGTGTCCAACTTCGTCTCAGGTCATGATCTCACAGTTTGTGAGTTCGAGCCCTGCATCGAGCTCTGTGCTCACAGCTCAGAGCCTGGAGCCTGCTTCGGATTCTGTGTTTTCCCCTCTCTCTGACCCTCCCCCGTTCACGCTCTTTGTCTCTCCCTTTCTCAAAAATAAACATTAAAAAAATGTATTAAAACAAAGTAAAAAAAAAAATCATTAAAAAAAAATAAGGATTTTCTCCCACAAGGATCTTGTTTGAAAAAGGAGCTTCTTGTTGGCAGGTCTGTCTTTCTGACGGAGTCCGGGGATTCGGTGCTGGGGTTTATGAATAACTAGGGAGTTTGTGGGTGGTGGGTCTCCCTTCTACCACAGCATAGCAGCTTTTTATTCCTTGGGGAGGTCTGAGATCGCCGCTACTAAACAAAAGTTTGAAAACTATCATTTTAGGGGATCCCGCTTTCTGGACCAGCTGGCATGGAAGAGCCTGTTTTTCATTCTCCCACAGTTGAAAGATGTTTAAAAACACTGACGGGATTGTGAAGCCTAATAAACATTGCTTAAAAAAGCCTTTTCTTGGCCCAGTGTCCTATCTGCTCCCCTTTCTGAGGACCGTTCTCCAGTTCTTATTCTGGAAGGAAGCCTGGTCTTGTTTCCGTACAGACGACTGCTTGTAGTGCACTGTCTGCATAGTGTTACACGTTTCCCGAAGCTCTGTCATGTCTCATTGGGTAAACACAGAGCAGTGTCAGGGATTTCTGCGTCGAGCCCTTGCCGGCTTGCTGGTTTCTATCCAGAACCCGTCTTGAAAGCCTTTATGTCGTTTTACAAAAAGAAAAGTTCTCTCTGGGAGAATCGCTCCCGTTGACGGGATGCCTACCTACGGACGGGGACGGGGCAGTGGTTTACCCACCCCAGACTTCGCACGACCCGGTGAAGCTGCCTCTTTCCCCACATTGCGGTCGAGGAAACAAGGCTGGGAAGAGGGGCCACGCTTGGGCCCCCCCCTGCTGCAGCCCCCCTTCCCGCCCTCCCAGGTGCGATTTGAGTCCTGGTGGTGTTTGAAGATGGAGGGCCTGGAGGTCACGCCCCCAGAGTCCTGGGCTTCAGTTCTGACCCTGGCCGTGGACTTCATCTCCTGATTCACTCAGGGGAATGGAGACCTAGAACCTCTGGGAAATGGGGGTCCCGAGTATAGCATTCATGTCATTTAATTTTGGATGTCTGCCCCCTTACGGTACATTACATTTTTACTATTACAGTTTTACTTTTGATTCTTGCCAGACTGTCACTCAATTTATACACCTAGTGCCCCCTCCCAAGCCCTCCCCTGGGGGTTTCTTTAAAAAACTGGTGTCGCTAGTGTTGAAAGCAGAATTAAAAACAATTTTTTAAATGTTTTAGTTATTTTTGATAGAGTGTGAGCAGGGGAGGGGCAGAGAGAGAGGGAGACACAGAACCCAAAGCAGGCTCCAGGCTCTGAGCTGTCAGCACAGAGCCTGACGCGGGGCTCGAACCCCTGGACCGTGAGATCATGACCTGAGCTGAAGTCAGATGCTTAACCGACTGAGCCACCCAGGTGCCCTGAAAGCAGAATCTTAATAGATTTTTCTCTCAGACCCCAAAGTATAGGAGATTATGTGTTGTTAGGAACCAAGAGCCTGAAACCCGCTGAGCTGCTCTTTGTGGAGAAGGAAGTGGGACGACCCAGAATTGGTGCCTAGCAGACTTTTGTGGAGCTTCCTCTTTTACTCACTTCACTTGCCGTGTGTGCGGGGAATTCCTTCTGTCTGGAAACGGCGCCGTTTCTGCAAATAAAGAGCAAGTGCCTGTCCCAGTCTCCCCCACACCAACGCTCACTGCTGCCCGGAGACTGACTTTAAAAATATTTCTCCTTTGCTAGAAACGTTGATGACACACTGTGGGTTTTCTGTAAACTCAGTGGAGAGCGAAATGATTAAAGGTTTATACATGGGATGTGCATTTATAATGTCCGTCCACAAACGTCCCCACCGGAGTCCCCTCCGGGACACGCTCTTATTTCTAAAAGTGAGGAAGTGATTTTCCATTGATGCTGGTGCTCTTTGAAAAACTGTTTTTAAGGGGGGAAAAAAGAATCAACAACTTTTTAAAGGTGGCTCTTTGGAAGCCTGATTATTTTGGAAAGAATGTTAATTAGAAGGACCCTGGTTTTGAGCCCTCCAAAGATCAGTTTCATTCTTGGGGGCAGACTCTGCGGAAGAATGTGGTACTTCATATTTTTTCCCTTCTGTGTCTCTTTCAAATGTTTTGTGCCTGTATCTTCTTCCTCTTCTGTCTTTTAAAAAATACATGTTTTTTTGGGCATTAAGAAATATTTTACTTTGCATCTTCTGAGGCGTTTGGGGGATGTCCTTATGGTTTCTGCTTGCTTTTTTGGAGGTGTATGAAGAAACTGGTACATTTTCGTCTGTTAACTAGGGAATTACGTGATTCTATTTTACTTTCATAGAAAAGCCAAAGGTTCCCATGGAGTATTATTATCTAGTATTTTGTTCTGAGGAAACATGTTCTATTTGTATAACAGGAAGTGTGTGGGAATAGGGCATTTCAGCGGCATGTTGGGTTCTCAGATCCAAATTAATTTGTCTTCATTCAGATAATTTAACACAGCCTAGTAACTGATGTTTCCCGAGCGTTTTATTATAGAGCAGCCCAGGAAGTAAGAGGGTGATTTGAGAACTTGAGTTTTTGTGCATAAAGGGGGTAATTTTAACCTGAGCCGACAATTCTGTTGGCTGACTTTGGTTCTGGGTTTTTCTGTTTTTTTTTTTTCTGATTCTTGACACTTTGAGTCTAAGAAAGGAGATTCTGGAGGCTTCCCTTCCCCCTTTGCTCCACCCACCCCCAACTCTGCCATTCCCCCGATCTCATCGGTGGAACCCTTAAAAAGCAGCCAATATGATGGTCTCATGCTCCACCTGCAGTTAGAAGCTGGTTATCCTTCTGGAATGTTCTTTCCATAGGAAGCTGGCATCAGTGTTTGGCCTGAAGTAGGTTTTGGTTAGGTAGGCTTTCAGTTTTGAGCCTTAGAGGTGCCTTTAGACGGCGTGATAGGATTAAGATGGGATGCTTGAGTCTGTGGGACTCGGGGTCCCGATCTCCGGGCCTGAGTTGCTGCGGGTGTGTGCAGACCGCTGGAAGGGGACCTTGGATGATCTCTCCTGTGAAGCTTCTGGGCTCGGGATCCAAAGGCTGGAGAAGAAACCCCATGCACGGAGCAGCAGAAAGGCCGGCCCTCAGGGTCAGAGGCAAAGCCAAGAACAAGCTGGGAAACGTCCTCACCCAGAAAGGGAACAGGACTTTGGATATTCGGCTCTGTGCACAGCTGAATTGGACAATTTCCTACACACACAGCTTCTTCATTAGATACTGATACCGGTTAATTCAAAATCGCTTGTAATTAGAAGCAGCTGCTATTCCCCAGCTGATGAGGTGTTTGAATCAGATGCTTTGAATTAGCTGGACTTGGATTATTCATATTTTAATTAAAGTCCATTTTATTGCCCCCCTCCCCCCCAGTCTCTCTTGCCTCTCCAATGACCAGGATTTTACAGTAATGCATTTGAAATTACGTGAGCATCCCAGTAGAAAGGCGTAATCTAAGTTCAAGGACTTGTGGTTGATTACGGTCTTGTATTAAATAGTGAATTTAACTGCACGCCAGCCCCCTTCTCTCGCCCTCTGAACCTTGCTTCTGTCCTGGGGGGAAATTTCATTCCATTTAGAGAAGTTGAGACTTTTGTCCTGGGTCCTCCTCTTGGGACCCAGGCGTATTAGCCTAATTGCTTGGGTCACTGCTAGGGGGAGGGCGCTGCGGGAAAGGGGACAGGCGATTTGCTGGTGCTTTTCGTCTTCGTCTAATGGGGTTTGCAAATTAAGCCATGAATAGTGGGGCCTTGGGGCAGTGGGGAAATTTCCTTAGAAGAAAAAAAAGTTAGCAAGTGCAAGGGGGAGGCTATTTAATGCTTCTGTATAGATACAGAATGTTCCACAAGCAGCTTGCAGGGAAAAAACCGACTACTTAAATTTTCAGGGGGAAAAAAGAAAAGAAGAGGACGTTTGCCTTGTGTTGCTCTCTGCCTGATGCCAGCGAAGAAGGAGGCACAGCTTCCTTTCCCTGTGTAGGACACCTACCTTGACTAAAGTGTGACTTAGATGCATGTTCTAGCTAATCTAATTTTGTGTTCGGCCCTCTCCTCCCCTCGAGTGTCCCAATTTTGGCAGACTTGCAGAAAAACCAGGGCAGTGCACATGGGCCCGTTGCAGTGCGTGACCCGGGAAGTTTAAAAGGGGCATAGGAGACACGATCTTTGTCCACAAGGGGTTTAAGGCGTCCCTGGAGAGGGAACGCACCTACCCGCCAGTGCGTTGGGGGGATTCCGTGAATCGCCGTCCATGTTGTGTACGGAGCACAGGAGACAGCCCAGGGAGCAGGGATCCTGGGGATGGCAGGCTGTTCGGGGGTAGACCTTGACCATTTACAAGAAAATTATTTTTTACATAGCTTATTTATTTTTGAGACACACAGAGAGACAGAGCATGAGTGGGGGAGGGGCAGAGAGAGAGGGAGGCACAGAATCTGAAACAAGCTCCAGGCTCTGAGCTGTCAGCACAGAGCCCGATGGGGGCTCGAACCCACGAATTGTGAGATCATGACCTGAGCCGAAGCCGGACGCTTAACTGACTGAGCCAGCCAGGCGCCCCTGAAGAAGCTGACCATTGAAACAGGGAAATAGTGCATCCAGCCCAGTCTTTCCATTTTGCTGTTTTCCCAGCGCGTGTCTGTGGGTGCAGAGCGAGTCGGGAGCCTGTTACCCAGAGAACCCAGGTCTTTCTGTCCTGTACTTATCGCACATTGGGTCAGAGATTTGGGGCCCCCGCACAACGAAGCAAGGGGTTTTGTTGGTTCATGTGCATGGTCAAGGACTAGGACAGAGACTGGCCTTGGAGAAGAGGTGCTGGAGTGTTATCTTGAGGGATGGCCCTCCGTGTTTCATCTGTGGTCCCTGGAATTTCTGATGGCTGTTCACCGCGGAATTGCTACGGTCGTTTCTTGCTAATAGGACTGGCACGGTTTGTTTTTTGGGCTTTTCCCCAAGTTACAGGGCCACCAGCAGACAAACTAACTCTAGGTAAGCCTTGAAGGAAGAGGGAACATATTTGACAAAGCAAAATGTTATCATGTATTTCATTGGAAAACTACAGTTTCTTTGTATTTTTGATTCTTTGTAAATGAGTTCTTAGAAAAAGTACTGGTTGCATTCTCTCCAGTGTGGTAACTACCACATTAAAAAAATAGATTAAAGAAGGTTTTAAGATAAATTTATTTAGTTTTGAGAGAGAACTTGTAAGCACGAGTTGGGGAGGCGCAGAGAGAGAGGGAGACCAGGATCTGAAATGGGTTCTGTGCTGTCAGCGACGCACCCGACTTGGGGCTCGAACTCAGGAACTGTTAAGATCATGACCTGAGCCGCTTAACCGACTGAGCCACCCAGGCGCCCCAACATAATGATACTTATTTATTGAACAGCTACTACCGAAGCATTACATTTATTATGTTTTCACAACTAGTTCAAGAAGACAGGAAAAATGTCTCTGCTTATATAGCTTATTGATAGATAGCCAGGTTTGAGGGGAAAAAAAAGTCATGAGTTCCATCCACTCAAGAAGGCTCGGGGACATTTCAGGGGAATGTCAGCAAGAACAATATGGGTAAATGGGGAGAGAGCAGAAACAGCTCCTTTTGTGGGGCAAAGAGCACACTGTTGGAGCAAGCCACGAAAAGTGGAAGAGAAAATTAGCCCCGGTAAGGAATATGAACTCCGTGCAACCATTGTGGCCGGATGATGAGAGTTAGGGAAGGTGCCCTTCAGGAGAGGAAGGGCCTGGGAAGCTGTCCACAGCCTCCTCGGGAGGGAAGTGACTGTAGGCGGAGTGGCTGGGGGAGAGGTTTCCCAGCTGGGGACGAGGTGGCTGTGCAGTGCCCCAGACGGGTGGCTGCTGGTGGCCGTCCCTTGATGGGACCGAAACCCCTCCTGGTGGTGGTGGTGGTGATGGTGGTGGTTGGGGGCATTAACAGGGAGGAGGGAAGGAAGGAGAGGGAGGGATTGAATAGGAATTTCTCAGGTAACAGAGCAGGAAAGTGAGATGTTCACAGTATAAAGAAGGAATTTTAATTAGAGAGCATAAAAGAATTCCAGAATGAAGAGAAAGAGAGACACCTTTGGTTCTCCGAACTTCTGAGTGCGGAGAAAGATGCCCCAGGCCCGCCCCACTGAACAGAGAGATGCTGGGTGAACCCTGAGCTCGGAGAGGGGAACACAGCTGGTATTAGACCGTAGCCCTGTGGGATGCTTTTAGTGATTTCTGTAAAAAATGGTGTTTTTCCTGTGCCTTCTCACAGCAGAATCTCTAGGAGGCCACGTGGAGGGGGGGCGGTGTGACGGAGGTCACGGAGGAGAAGGGGAGTGACAGGTGTCCACTGCTTGAGAGGCCACAGGGCCGTGTGCCTTGCACAGCAAGAAATAATTTGGGATAGAAATGGGATTCTGGAAGGAAATGCCTTGAGACTGAGTTCTTTTTTGGGGGGCGGTAGGGGAAGGCATGAGAAAAAACTAACACTTATATACCTTTTGCTGATGGACAGTAGACTCCTGGTCCTCATTTTTATATCTTCCGAGTGTCATTGAAAAAAATTTTTTTTAATGTTTTATTTATTTTTGAGACAGAGAGAGACCGAGCATGAAAGGAGTCAGGGCAGAGAGAGAGGGAGACACAGAATCTGAAGCAGCTCCAGGCTCTGAGCTGTCAGCACAGAGCCCGATGTGGGGCTCGAACTCATGGACCTTGAGGTCATGACCTGAGCTAAAGTCAGACGCTTAACCGACTGAGCCACCCAGGCGTCCCTCGAGTTTTCAATTTTAGATCTCCCGACTCACCTACATAGGAAGTTCTGTTAATGTGTATAGACCTCGGATTTCAGTTGTCTGGTCCCAGGAGGATGTGTGCATTTTCAACATTAGTGAACCTGTAAACGGTCTCTGAGATGGTTTGAAATGGTCGAAGGACTCTGCACGCCTCCCAGCGACATCAGCGTGCCAGGCAATACACATCCTTGTTAAAGCTTCATATTAGCAGGTGTGTTTTAATTTTGTGAGCTTTTTAAAATAAATTTTTTAAATGCTTATTTTTGAGAGACACATGGAGTGTGAGTGGGGGAGGGGAAGAGGGAGAGGGAGACACAGAGTCTGAAGCAGGCTCCAGGCTCCGAGCTGTCAGCACAGAGCCCGACGCGGAGCTTGAACACATGAACCACAAGATCGTGATCTGGAACCGTAATATCATGATCTGAGCCAAAGTTGGACACTTAACCCACTGAGCCACCAGGCGCCCGTGTGAGTTTGATTTTAAATGTGAATGAATTTAGGTGTTGAACTTTATGGTAGCGTACTTTCTATTTTCAGTGATGTTCTGGGGTTAGGAATGTGTCCAAGTGTATTGCTATTTATCTCGCTTCTTGCTGATTTATTATTTTTTTTATTTTTTATTTTTTGAAGACTTTATTTGTAAGTAATCTTCACACCCAAGATGGGGCTTGACCTTACATCCCTGAGATCAAGAGATGCGTGCTCCCCTGACCCAGTCAGGCACCCCACCCTTCTTGCTAATTTATAAAAGCCTTTCCTTACGATGCCCGGGCGTTGCCCCCCTGTCAGCTCTCCCAGCCCAGCTCTCTTCTAGTGAAATGACACCATTAATCACCGCTACTTGGGTTGATGGGTCACGTTGATGAAGCACTACCTCCAATCTCCTTACCTTTTGCTGCGGTGCTCTTCCTTTAAAAGAAGTTACCTTTACGAGCGCCTGGCTGCCTCAGTTGGTTCAGTGTCCGACTTGGTTTCAGCTCAGGTCAAGATCTCATGGTTCGTGGGTTTGAGCCCTGTGTTGGGCTCCGCGCTAACAGCGTGGAGCCTGCTTGGGATTCTCTGCCCCTCTCCAGCTCTCCCTCTCTCCTTCACTCCCTCTCTCCCTCCTACCCTCCTTCTCTGTCTCTCTCTCTGACAAAATAAATACATAAACTTAAAAAAAAGTTACCTCTTTTTTTTCCTTTCATACCTTACCTTGCTTATGGGATAAAATCTGAACTCGAAAGCGTTACCGCTTTTACCCAGTCTCCTCCTCTATGTCATATATTCCTGTTCATTTTCTGTCTCCTTTCCTGTCAAGGTCATGGTCCTTTAAGACTGTGGTTACATGGCCCGTTTCCTTCTTCCATGTCACCACCGGTGACCCTCTGCCTTCCCCTGAAGTGACCTCTGTGTGCGCCCTACTGAGCATTGTCGGTATTGCTGGGGAGCATCCCCGTGTGCTGGGCACTTGGCCTTGGCCTCGGGAGAACAGCAGGCACAAAGGCACAGTGCTGTGTCGACTGGCAGATCAGCACCTGTAGGCTTCGTCTTTGGGTGTGCTGGCACTTGGCAGGCCATTGGAGATGTTGTTTTCCCAATTTCCCTTTTAACCTGAGCTCATCCAGATGAATTCGATGAAGTCCCTTCTCTCCATGTTTTATATGACGAAAAGTTTCACATAGAGCTGATGAAGGAATGATTTGCTGAACACTGGACACTCCTGGCCCAGACTCAAAGATGAACAGTCTTGGGGTGTGTGTGTGTGTGTGTGTGTGTTTCCCAGTGTCTACGTTCTTCCCCTCCAGTCCGAGACTTTGGAAAATTTGGAATGGGCCTCTTGGTTATCCATTAAAAAAAGGATAAAAATAAACATGCTGTTGTTCCTGCTGCGGCACTTTTAGTGGTAATAAAAAAAAAAAATAACTTCAATGACTTTGGCTTTTTTCTGCCAAAGTAAACGTTGGCTCTCTTTCAGCCGTAGTAATGTAGCTTCTCTCGATTTGTTCGAGTTCTACTAGAGCGGGGCCAAGTTGAGAAATTAGTTTCTCGGTTTTTTCCCTTCCAATTTAGAAAAAAAAAATTAGATTTTGGATACTCTCGTTCCTCTAATCCTCTGCCTGGTTCTCTCCTCCTGCATTAAAAAAGATCATGAAGAATTGGATCTGATTTTACGGTATTTATAGGAGGCGGTAGTTGGTGGTAATCTTCAAATAGGGTGTTGGAATCTCTATTGAAGGAAATTTATTGTGTTTCTTCTGAACAATAAAATGGTAATTAAAGGACCAGAGCCTTTTGTTTTTCAATGTGTGATTTTTGCTTTTATGCAACGCAAGTTTATTATGAGCCTGGACGTCAAGTCCAAGCACCGTGGCGTAATGCTGCCGTGGGCTGTCGTTGTGTGATAACTGTGCATTAGCTGGTATTTGGAAGACTGACTTTGGGGGTATGCTTGAGAGTTCTAGGTGTGTCGGGTTTATTTATTATTACCGTGGGAGGGCTGGATGTAACGAGCGTTTGGGAAGCGGCTTCTAGCCAGCCTGCCCTAAGGACTGGCTGGGCACCTGGCCTACCCACCGCTTTGGAGTCAGTAACTGGTTTAGCCGGTGGCCTGCGAAGCCATTTCGGGGCCGCCCCAGATCATCTTCCACTGCTCATTGCCTTTTGATTCATGTGATACTCGTAGATCCAACTTCGTGTCCAGAAAACCTGACTGCATCTTAGCAAACAAAATCCAACTTAGCGAGTCCCACATCAGGCTCTGTGCTGACAGCTAGCTCAGAGCCTGGAGGCTGCTTCTGATTCTGTATCTCCCTCTCTCTCTGACCCTCCCCTGCTCACGCTGTCTCTCAGTCTTCTCTCTCTAAAGAATATGAAAACGTTTAAAAACTTTAAAGAAAAGAAAAATAATAAAAACAATTTTTTTAATGTTTATTTTTGAGAGAGAGACCGAGCATGAGTGGGGGAGGGGCACAGAGAGAGAGAAGACACAGAATCTGAAGCCTGCTGACAGCTCAGAGCCTGACTAAGCCACGCAGGAGCCCCAATTTTGAAAATTCTTTTGTTTTAATTTTTGAAAAAATGTAAACATGTTTATTTTTGGTAGAGAGTACACACACACACACACACACACACACACACACACACACACACACACACACACGTGAGTGGGGAAGAGACTGAGAGGGGGGACAGAGGATCCAAAGCGGGCTTTGTGTTGACAGCACAGAGCCTGACACAAACCGTGAGATCGTGACCTGAGCTGAAGTCGAATACTTAACCGACTGAGCCACCCAGGTGCATTTTGAAAAAAAAGTTCTGGAATCAAATTCGGAAACCTTCAGAGCAGAATATGAAATCCTTCTGTGTCTCCCCTGCACTCCAGTTCTGTTGGTTTTCTGTATATTTATTTGCATATTTATGCAGACATAGATGGTCTTCCTTTTTGCTTGTTTCATACCAACGAAATGGGCTCACAGTGTGTGACTTAGCCTTTCCTCCCTGAAGTGTGTCTTGAAGATCTTCATGCCGCTCCTGTTAGGTTCACGTAGCGGCTGATTCCGCCGGCGTCACATTTAACTGCTTCCTCGCCAGTCTCTTCCTAGAAGAGTGTCTGCAGCTTTTAGGAACCACCCCGTAGACATTAAGGTTGTTTCCACTGTTTTGTTTACTTAGAAACAAATTTCTTTCCTGACATCTTCCACACATGTGGGCATATTGGCATAGGATCAGATTGGAATTATTGAGTCCAAGGGCATGTGCTTTTTCCTTCCAGAAAGGTTTAACGTATTTGCATCCTCACCACAAGCGTAGGGGGAGTCTTCATTTCCCTCCCTTATTTTTTTTTCTGTCTAATTTTTTAAAATGTTTACTTATTTTTGACAGAGAGAGAGAGAGAGACAGACAGACTGTGAGTGGGGGAGGGGCAAAGAGCAGGGGAGACCCAGAATCCGAAGCAGTCTCCAGGCTCCGATCTGTCAGCACAGAGCCCGACGCAGGGCTCGAACCTGAGTCGAAGTTGGACTCTTAACCGACTGAGCCACCCAGGAGTCCCTATTTCCCTCTCTTCTTCCCAGTGCTTGGTGTTATAAAGCTTCTTTAATTTTTGTTTAATGAATAAACAATATATGTTTATAATATGCTATACATGTAATATGTAATATATGTTAAATATTCAATCATCATTTGCGTTTCTCTGTACTGAGCAGTCTTAGTTGGTTGGCAATCCATATTTCTTTTGCTCATGACCTTTGCCCATTTTTATATTGGCTTGCCTTTTTCTTTTTCTTGTCAGAGCTCTTCATGGTTTGGATGTTTTTTAAACCCAGGTTGAATATTTCCCCCTATTCTGTCTTTTATCCTTTCGTTATGTTGAAAGTAGTTTTTTTTCCTCTTGCAGAGAGTTTGAAGTTCTTCTGTAGTCCTCCTTGGTTTTCCTTTATGGGTTTGGTGTCTTGCTTTGGAATGCTTTTCTGACCTCAGGAATATGAAAGTAATTCTCTTAAGAAATTTTTTCTCTTTATTACTTCCCATCTAGTTATATATCACCCTCCAATTTTTTAATTCCCTCTGCACTCCCCATCAACCACTAAAATGCTCTGAAACCTCAGGTCTCTGGAATCTTTTGGTAATGACTTCTGACAGCCACATTTTATGGATACCTTAGGGTTTATCCCCATCTAACTACCAGAAGGCTTAAAATGAGCTTATTTTTTCATTTTATTTATTTATTAAAATATTTTCTATTTTCCTTTTTTTTTGAGAGAGCACATCCATGCGAACGGCGGAGGGGCAGAGGGTGAGAGAGAGAGACTCTTGAGCCTCCTCCTCTGCTCAGCTTGGGGCCTGTCCCCCCAGGAGCCCCCATGAGGCTCACCATGACATCATGACCTGAGCTGAACTCAAGAGTCAGACGCTTAACCGACTGAGCCACCCAGGCACCCCTATTTCATTTGATTGTATTTTTAAGTAGGCTCTACAACCCAACGTGGGGCTCAAACTCACAACCTCGATAGAGTCCGATGCTCTGAAGAACAAGTGAGCCAGGTGCCCCTCGGAGGTACTTTGTAGTGTCTTGGTACTCGGTTACCATCACGACCATCAGTATCCTGTATTAAATAACGTGTTAATGTTCCCACTGGATATAGGAGAAAACAGCTGTGGCCCGTGCATTAGAATTTTTGGATTTGAAATCTACTTAAAAAAAAAACATAACATGAATTCTGTTGATGAGTTGTATAGCTCTGGAAGAGAAAGGACAAGACAGGATGAGATGAAGCGGTAACACGTGTTGTTCCACTGTGTTACTGTGCACATGAAAGGTGGAAAACTGGCAAAAACTAACTAACGTCAAAGTAGAAGCCGGTCTCCAAACAGCATAGCTTTCCTCGCGGTCAGGTTTGCGTTGCCGTCACTTTGAAGACTGGCTCTGAGCCCCTTGCCTGGATTGCGCTCCGTGCACCCTGCCTTTGTTTGATGTACATATTTACCATCCACAGGTTTTCTTTTCTTTCTTCTTTTAGAGAGAGAGAGCAAGAGCAGGGGAAAGGGGTAGAGGGAGAGAAGAGAGAATCCCAAGCAGGCTCGACGCTCGCCTCAGAGCCTGACGCGGCACACAACCCCATGAACCCTGCGATCATGACCTGAGCCAAAATCAAGAGTCAGGTGCTTAAGCTCTCTACCTGCTCCCCATCCATAGGTTTTCTTTTGAGGGTAGAACTGCTTTAAAAGCGTTTTAGAACAACTGCTTGAGAGAGCGAGAGAGCGAGGGAGCGAGAGAGAGAGAGTTTGCTTTTATTTCAGGTTTTCTTGATTTTTTTTTTTTTGACAGTTGCCACCGCTTACAGTTTCCTCATTGAAATGTCTCCTCAAGTATATGATGTAATTAATTATAATCTGGGAAACCAGTTAACTAGGCTTTTATTTAAAGAAAAAATTGTTTTTAATGTTTTATTTATTTTTGACACAGTGAGAGAGAGAGAGAGAGAGAGAGACAGAGCATGAGCGGGGGAGGGGCAGAGAGAGAAGGAGACACAGAACTGGAAGCAGGCTCCAGGCTCTGAGCTGTCAGCACAGAGCCCGACGCGGGGCTCGAACTCACAAACGTGAGATCTGACCTGAGCCGAAGTCGGAGGCTCAACCGACTGAGCCACCCATGCGCCCCTAACTAGGCTTTTATAAAGTAGAACTAAAAAAAGTGCCTGACTGTGGGGCTGGGACTGTGATCAGTGAAGGGTCACCACTTTCGTGCAGGAACTTGGAAATGGCTTTCTGATCCCTCAGAGCCCTTTCGTTTGTTTTCTACTTCTCTAACGTAGTCCCTAGTCAGTGAGGTTATAGGAAAACCGAACTCTAGAACGGAAGGCAGCGTCTTTCGTTCTAACCCCGCCTCCATAAAATTCAGATCACACCAGAACAATTCGAAAAGCCTTTGGAATCTCTCGTAAAGGAATTTTTGCAGGCATAAACATGCATTACGTATCAGACTTCAGTATTAAAACCCACTTGATGAAAGAACTGCAGATTTATGCCGTTTGACTCAGCAACCAGCAACTTCCAAGGTAGCGCTAGGATCATTCTTTATTGGTTGTGCTAAGTTTGGTTGTGCCGTGGTTTCTGAAAGTTGCTGCCTCCCTAGCACAACCCACCGGAACGTCACACCTGTTAGCTTTAGAAAGGTGCCCGCTCGTTTCCTTGTATTCACCTGCCTTATCTTTGCCACAGGCCTGTGCCTCTTTGTCCTTGGCCCATTATTCCACGGGGCAGCAAATGTGATCCTGTAACAGACTTCCTCGAAACCCCCCTGGGGTCTCCCCTCACTCTGAGTTAGCACCCTGGCCAGGGCTTTGTGGGGTTCTGTTGACTCTGCATCTCCCCCCACCCCCGCCCTACCTTCCCGCCGCCAGTCCAGAAAATCGAGCCCTTCTTGTTATCCGCTCCAACATGTCCTTTTCTTTACCTGGAAGGCACTTTAAGAACCTTTTGCAATCTTGTGAAATCTGCTAACCTCTTTCTTACACTGTTTCCATATTTCTTTTTTTTTTTTTTTTTAAATATTTGTTTATTTTTGAGTGAGAAAGCACACGCTCACAGGGAGGGGCAGAGATGGTGGGAGACAGAATCCGAAGCAGGCTCCAGGCTCTGAGCTGTCAGCCCAGAGCCCAACGCAGGGCTCGAACTCAGAATGCGGGATGTCATGACCAGAGCCCGACTGAGCCACCTAGGTTCCCCTGTTTCCAGCCATTTGAAGTAAAATACAGTGGTACTCAGGATTACAAAGGGAACCCATTACATTGAAATATAGCCATCAGAATACTAACAAGCTAATTTGGGATCTGGCAGTGTGGAGGACTTCTGAATCCTCTGTTTAAAGCCAAGCCCTAATTATGGGGGGAGGGGTGTCTAATAATTGTAATTTCATAGTGATATCAGCAAACGGTATTTCACGATCTCTGCAACCACTGTAATGTGATCCAACAATACTTATGATTTTTTTTTTATATCCAACGCACGGGTACTTCTTATCACAGGTTTATTGCCTTCAGGCACAGTTTAAAGAAATGCTGAATTTCAGTCAGAGATGAATGGGAAATGGAGATGTGACTGTTGGCCTATCCAGGTTCACGGACTCCAGAGCTCCGTGGACCTTCTTGACCCGCCTGCACCCCTGTCCTGCCTCCTGCAACCGGTCCCTGTGCCCGGAGCCCTTTCATCCCACTGTCCCCCAGCCTCATGGTGGCCTCCAGGTCAGAAGCCTGGGGTCTTCGTGACCTGACAGCACCCTCCACTTCCCTGCAGCCCTTTGAATCATGGACATTTTAGGGGCGCCCAGGTGGCTCAGGCGGTTAAGCGTCCAGCTACGGCTCAAGCCATGATCTCATGGTTCGTGGTTCGAGCCCCACTTCGGGCTCTGTGCTGACAGCTTGGGGCCTGGAGCCTGCTTCCCATTCTGTGTTTCCCTCTCTCTGTGACCCTCCCCTGCTCACGCTGTCTCTCTCTGTTCCTCAAAAATAAATAAAAAACAAACAAACCAAAGAGAATTGTGGACATTTTAGGAAATGATTTCTGTGGTACGTTTTTCGCAGTGGGGAGCTCTGTGGCTCTGTGAGCTTTGGGGGTGCAGGGGCTGTCCACCGCCCCCCCCGCCCCTGCCATGTCTGCTGCAACATCCTAGGCGCTTGTTAAATATTTTCATCTCAGATGACACAGATATTGCAGTAAGCAGAGGGGGCAAACCATGCGAGAAAGGCCCAGAAAATGTGAAAATCCCAGGCAGTGGGTTTAGGGGCTGTGAGTAAGGCTCGCCCAGGGGTAGGGTGAGAGGTGAAGTAGACTTTCACCAAGAAGGAGTGCAGGCATGTGATTCATTTGTCTGAGTTCGTCCCGGGGGCATGTAAGACCCACACATCCGTATACATCCGTTTTCATGAGAACATATACGTGTATGTGTGTATGTTCATCCGTGTTATAGGAACACACGGCATTGGTCCTGCGGCCTGCGGGGCCTGGCCCATGGTAGGCGCTCCGTGCCTATTAAATGTATGAATGAGGGGCGCCTGGGTGGCTCAGTTGGTTGAGCGTCCAGCTTCAGCTCAGGTCACGATCTCATGGTTCGTGGGTTTGAGCCTTGTGTCGGGATCTGTGCTGACAGCTCAGAGCCTGGAGCCTGCTTCGGATTCTGTGGCTCTTTCTCTCTCTATCCCTCCCCTGCTCACACTCTTTCTCTGTCTCTCAAAAATAAATAAATGTCGGAAAAAATGTATGAATGTGTAACTAATGTGATGATGGTTTGCTCATTTGCAAAAACGAGGGGGCTTCTAGATTCTTGCTAAGGTTTTTCTCTGCTGTGCATCTAGAGAATTTACCATAGGGCCTCAGGCTGGTTCTCTGGGGTTAGAAAGGGGAGTCTTTTGGATTTAGCCTGGTGCAGGGGGAGGGAGGTAGGAATGGATCCTAACCCTTGGATGCTAATTGCCCTGGGCCCCAGGTCTCTGATCTTATCTGGGGCAACGGAGCCGGAGCCGGGCTCAGGCTGAGTGACCTGGACACTGGGAGCAGGGGTTGATGGTCTCAAGTCATGGAGGAAGGGGGGAGGCCAGAGAGAGAGGTCATTGGGGCAGTTCTGTTGATGGACAATTGGGGTGGGGGGTGGGGGGGGGCGGGCCTCTAAGAGTCATTGTGATTTCCTCCAGCCGAAGGATGAGTCGGAGGCGGGACTAAGGGGAACTAGGAGAACCAGGAGAGGATGTGTGCCTGGCGGCTTCAGGACCCTGAAACCCATGTGCTTCTCAGGAGAGGACAGCCCCCAAAGACTGTCCTTTGCTTTTTTTCTTTTTTCTGTATTTTTTTCAGTAGATTCCATGTCTAACGTGGGGCGTGAACCCATGGCCCTTCAATCAAGAGTCACGTGTTTTTCCGGCTGAGCCAGCCAGGCGCCCCCTCCTTTTAGTTTGTTTGAAAGCGCATTTTTCATTTACTCTTCCATGTATTAAAACCTTGACTTAATCGGGACAAGAACTGAGGGTAGTGCCTGAGTTGTGGGGAAAAGGAGAGATAAATCTATAAGCCTGTGAACTGCTCATCTTAACGGGAAGAGGGAGGGAGGAGATTCTTCATGTTGTAGTAATCTCAATTTTTATTTTAATTAGTAAAAATCAATAGTTTTGCCCACAGCCGCGTTAGCAGACATCTGTTGGTGTGATACTCACACATGTCAGACACACCCATCTCAAGTATATAGTTCTTGGAGTGTTTTGAAAGATTTTAAAATTAAACGTATTAAAAATTTGTTTTTACTTTAGAGAGAGAGAGAGAGTGAGGGAGTATGAGCAGGGGAGAGAGAACCCCAAGCAGGCTTCACACAGAACCCGACACAGGGCTTGATCTCAAGACCCTGGGATCCGGATCTGAGCCCAAATCAAGAATCGACGCTCAACCGACTGAGCCACCCAGGCACCCCAGAAGTTCTTTGAGTTTTTTTTTTTTTTAAAGCTCTTTGTTTTGCATTCTTTAAAAAAAAGTTTTTTTAGATGTTTATATTGGAGAGAGAGACAGAGGATGTGTGAGGGAGGGGCAGAGAGAGAAGGAGACCCAGAATCTGCAGCAGGTTCCAGGCTCTGAGCTGTCAGCACAGAGCCCGACACGGGGCTCGAACCCACGAACTACGAGATCGTGACCTGAGCTGAGTCAGACGCTTAACTGACTGAGCCACCCAGGGGCCCCTGTTCTTTGAGTTTTGATAGTTATGTATCCCTTCTTGGAACCCTCACCAGATTCCCATCTGTTTTTGTCACTCTAAGACTGTTCCCTTCTGCCCTTCCCAGTCACTGGATCTCCTTCCAGCCCCTGTGTTGGTTTCCGTCACACCAAAGATCAGTCTTGCCTGTTTTTCACAGCGTCATCTTTTCCGATTCCGTCGTGGTGTCGCGTTTACCAGCCGCTCACTCCTTTTTATTGCCGAAGAATTTCGCATTTTACGGACGCCGCACAGTTTCTCGGTGTCCCTGCTGGTTGGTGAGCTTTGGATAGTTGTGCACGTTTCCAGGTCAAGGCTTGTGTAGTTCTAGCTTTTCATGTTTCGAGTGTAAACCCCGAGGGGTGTCCTTGGGTCATGAAGCAGGCGTGCGTTGCACCTGACACACGAGGTTCTAGAAGCCCTCGCAGCACCGCGTGCCCCGGAACTTTTGTTCCAGCTGCTCCCCGCCCTTGCCCACCTCAGTATGTCCCGTCTTAGCTGCTTTCTGGAAGTGGTTAGTGGTGTTTATGTCTGGCCAAGAGTGGAGCTCAGGGTGATGACAAGTTGCTTTTCAAATAGAGAAAGGTTTGAGAAAGTCACGTTATACTCAGCTTGTCGAGTTACTGAGTGACCTCTTGGCGGAGGTGTTTGTCTTCTCTTAGGTCAGAAGTGCGCCTTTTATTCAGCTTCAGGTTTTGACTCTCCTCCTGACCACCCCCTCACTTTTCACGCCTGGTGTGTCTTTGTCTTGGGTGAAGAGAGGAGCCGTGGGCTGTGCTCCCCGTACCTCTAAGTGACTCGACCCATCTGGGTTCCTAGCCTGCATCAGACTTGAAGTAGCCGTTGACTGAAGACGGGGGCTTTCTGGGCCTCCAGGAGGAGAGAGAGAGCACTGACCCTCAGAGGAACGGAAGTGGCAGAGGCGGGGACTCCCGAAATCGCACTGAGCTGTGGCAGTGCACTGAATGGGCAACGAGCCCGCCCATCTCTGTGGCGGGACACCACCTTCCTGCATAGTTCACACATGCATGGTCTGAAGTGACTTTTTCTCTCTCTCAAGTAGTAACACAGAAACCACAGAAAAAGGCCGAGAAGAAGCGATCCCTCTCTCCCTCACCCCCAAGACCCCACACAAGCCCTGTAAAACATGTTGCTGTATTTTTCTTTATACAGCCATCCTGGCCCTCCGTGCAAATGCTTTTGTAATCCTCCTGCATTGAATTTTCTTTCTCTGTTTTGTTCCCACTGCATATTACCATAAGCATGGCCTTCTGTTATTACCTATTTTCCATAATAACAATTTTTTTTTAAACCATGCTAACTCTGCTTTTCTGAAACAAGCCCCTCCCTTCAGGCTTTCCCAGTAAGCGAACCTGCTCTCGGTTTGCCAGTCCTGTGAGGTGAGACTTCTTCTTGAGTTTGTTCTTTTTCCATAATAACCGTTGTGGGTGTTTTTGAGATTTTTTTTAAAGTTTATTTATTTTTGAGAGAGAGAGGGGGAGAATCCCAAGCAGGCTCCGCCCCGTCAGCGCAGAAGCTGATGTGGGGCTTGAACCCACAAACCGTGAGATCACGACCTGAGCCGATATCAGGAGTTGGACGCTTAACTGACTGAACCACCCAGGTGCCCCCAGACTTTAAAAAAAAAAAAAAAGTTTATGTATTTTTGAGAGTGAGGGGGTAGAGAGCAAGCAGGGGAGGGGCAGAGAGAGGAGATAGGATCTTAAGATTCTTTGTCTCTCTCTCTCTCTCTCTCTCTCTCTCTCTCTCCCCTCCCCAGGTCATGCTGTCTCTCTCTCTCTCAAAAAAATAATAAAACATTAAAAAAAAGATCTGCAGCAGACTCAAGAGCCCAGTGTGAGCCTTGAACTCATGAATGCGAGATCATGACCTAAGCTCAAGTCCGATGCGTAACCATCTAAGCTACCCAGGCGCCCCACGCATAACACTTTTTTTTAAATCATCTCAGTATATTTAAAGGTTTTGAGTTGTTTTGAATTTTGATGACACTATACAAGTATGACCATCTTTTGTATAGTAAGATTTTTGTGTCCTTGAGGGTAGATGACCAAATATGGAGAGCCTGGGTCAGTGACACGGCACCTTAAAGCCTCTGGTTGTATTTAATGATTCACCAGAAATAGAATCCCCCCCCCCCCAAGAAGGCCAAGTGCGGGTGTTTGGCTGTGGCACCCCACCGCCCCACTGGAATATTTAAATATTGAAACTATGAAACCCAGAGTCACCTGAAGGTTTAAGTTGTAGTATTTCCTTAATGCAGGAAAGGACACCATTCTAGAAAGATTTTTTTTTAAACACTTATTTTTGAAAGAGAGAGAGAGACAGAGCGTGAGTGAGGGAAGGTCACAGAGAGAGGGAGACACAGAATCCGAAGCAGGCTCCAGGCTCTGAGCTGTCAGCACAGAGCCCGACGCGGGAGTTGAACTCACAGACTGCGAGATCATGACCTGAGCCGAGGTTGGACGCTCAACTGACTGAGCCACCCAGGCGCCCTGGGAAAGATGTTCATGTGTAATCGGCAAGAATGCACTCAGGAAGGTCATTGCCTTCCAGTTGGGAGAATTGTTTGCATTTTTGCAAGCTGTTGCTAATCTAAGAAACTGAGCAGTTAAGGGAAGGTTACCCAGCTAGCTCTAGGCCGGTTAACTTCTTCCTTCTGCCTCTAAACGCGCAGGGTATTGAACGCCCTCACAAGAGGAGGTGCTTTCCCCTCTGGGGCCTGATGCTTCCTCCTCCCCCCTGCTTCCCCTCCCCCTCCCCCTCCTTACAGATCTCAAGCTGATCTGTAGAAATGGCAAAGCCTGTGAGGCATGATGAATTCATGGTGGTAAGGGAATGTGGCCACTTTCAAGGACATCCTTTTTCCTTTTTCTTAGCTACATCGTGATACTTGTGGACACTGTTAAACTTTCTCCTAGTAAGTTATTTCAGAACTCAGTTTTAAAGCACTCTCATCCTTGAAGGGACAAATAGTTTGCAAACAAAGGAATTAACACGCATTAGTTTTGAACGGACAGTTGTAAACGTTTGTTCCAAGGCTACCTTCAATATTCTTTTGTTTAGTAAACATGGATTGTTTCTTAGTATTTTCCAGTAAGATTGTCC
>PJEM01005038.1:44353-72301 GCA_004023845.1 Helogale parvula
GTGTGTGTGTGTGTGTGTGTGTGTGTGTGTGTGTGTGCGTGTGCGTGTGCGTGTGTGCGTGTGTGCGCGCGCGCGCGCGCTCGCCTATTTGCTGGAGAGGAGAGGTCCATGCAGGGCATGGAGGGGGATGCGGCTGGAGAGGTGGAATTGGTTCCTGTTAGTAATCAGCAATCAGTGAGGCTCTCACTCACTCAGTCAAGCATGGACTATTTTGGCTGAGGTCATGATCTCACATTTTGTGAGTAAAAGCCCCGCATCGGGCTCTGTGCTGATGGCGCAGAGCCTGCTTGGGACTCTGTCTCTCCTTTTACTCTGCCCCTTACCTGCTTGTGCTCTCTCTCTAAATAAATAAACTTAAAAACAAACATAAATTAAAAAAAAAATAGAATGAATCCTAAACCTAAAGATTTTTAAGCTGGGTTGGTGGTGAGCTGTGGGGTGGTGTATCTTTTGAACTCTTAGGGGGGCAGATTCTGTGTTAGGGCCTCAGCCTGACCCTTTCCTGTTGGAGACTCAGGGGAAGGACTCTGTCATTTGGGAGACAACTGGGAACTGGGACCCAGGGAGGACCTGGAACAAAGGTTGTTTTAGGAGAGGGCGTAATATACTCAGAATCTTTTTTTTTGTGGGGGGGAGCAAGAATACAGTTAAGAAAGGGAACCTAGAGGGGTGCCTGGGTGGCTCAGTCGGTTAAGCGTCCGACTTCTGCTCAGGTTATGATCTCATGGTCCGTGAGTTTGAGCCGCACATTGGACTCTGCGCTGACAGCTAAGAGCCTGGAGCCTGCTTCAGATTCTCTCTCTCTCTCTCTCTCTCTCTCTCTCTCCCCCACGCATGCTCTGTTTCTCTCTATCTCAGTAATAAATAAATAAATAAATAAATAAATAAATAAATAAAAAAAAGGGAGCCTAGAAGTCTCTTCAAGGATTTGGAGAACCCTAAAGCAGTGGAACACAGAACGAATTTGCTCACCAGCCAGGTCTGCAAACTCCCTGGTATAGATCCCTCCATTTCATTCTGCAGACTATTGACGTCATTTGTCATGTTAATGAAGGTAATTTTATGTGAGTTAAGATTTCAAGAAGTGCAAAGCAGGTAGCCTTTTAGGGCCACTTTAACTGAAAACAACATTTTTTTTCTTTAACTTTTATGTCCTCTTCACACCCAATGTGGGTCTTGAACCCACAACCCTGAGACCACAAGTCGCGTGCTCAGCCGACTGAGCCAGGCAGGCGCGGCTGAAAACAAAGTCTTTTGAACTGAGTAGCTGTTTTCCTCTGACCCTTACATGGTGACAGCCTGCCCCCAGCGTACCCGCTGGAAACTCCCGGGTCTTCTCCACGGGTGGAGGTGAACCCTGGGGGCTGTGCCTGCCTCGTGGTGTAACGGACATCACACCAGTGTTGGTGGGAGTCCTGGTTGTTTGCTAGAAGGAGCAGGTGTCCTGTAAGAAATGTGTACTTCATTACTGAGCAGGTCTTTGCTGTTTGTGGTTTACAGTTTTTACTTTATTTTTAAAAAACGTTTATTTTAAAAATTTTTTTGAACATTTATTTATCATTAAGAGACAGAGAGACAGAGCATAATCATGGGAGGGGCAGAGAGAGGGAGAGACACAGAATCCGAAGACAGGCTCCAGGCTCTGAGCTGTCAGCACAGAGCCTGGTGTGGGGCTTGACCCACGAACCACGATATCATGACCTGAGCCAAAATCAGACGCTTAACAGACTGAGCCACCCCAGGCGCCCCAACATGTTTGTTTATTTTGACCAGGAGACAGAAACTGCAAGTGGGATAGGAGCAGAGAGAGAGAGAGAGAGAGAGAGAGAGAGAGAGAATGTCCCAAGCAGATTCCCAGCATGGGGCCGGATCCCACGAACTATGACATCATGATGTGAGCCGAAATCAAGATTTGGGTGCTTACCTGACTGAGCCACCCATGCGCCCCCAGTTTTATGTAAAAACAACAACTACCACCTAACAAGTTAGATCTCACATAAACACACAAAAGATGGACCACTTCTGTCAGGACCGTTTTCTCCCTTTTTGTGAGACCAGAAGTTCCTGTAGAAAGCCCCCCCTTCCCCCCCCAATTCTCCTTCATTTTCTGATCTTCCTTCGGAATTTTCAGTCCAAACAGCAATGTCTGCTTTTATCTTTTGAATAACTTACACAGAGAAAGGCCTCGGTCAGTAACATTTTCTAAGTGGCTTCGTCAGTAACATTTTTATTAGTTTTAAGGAAATGCTGTTTTTTATGAGTCTTGGAGTGATTCTTGGCCTAAGTGACTGCAGTTACACGTTTGCAGTACATTTGAAATGGTATCATTTTGGGGGGTATTTGAGCTTGGGGATTGTGCTAGAAAGTCAGCGGCCGCACATCTTCCTGAAGCAGACGCTCTGGTCTGTCCTGTCCCATCTCTCGGCTCCCGGAGCCTTTTTTCCCCTCCTTCTTTGTTTCTTAGGTTGTGGTATGTTTTTTTTTAAATAAAATTTTTAAACGTTTTTATTTATTTTTGAGAGAGACACACACACATTGTGAGCGGGGAGGGGCAGAGAGAGAGGGAGACACAGAATCAGAAGCACAGAGCCTGATGCTGGGCTGGAACCCATGAACTGTGAGACCATGACCTGAGCCGAAGTCGGCCGCTTAACCGACTGAGCCACCAGGCGCCCCAGTTGTGGTATATTTTAAAACTTACTTTTAAATGAGAAGTTGCAAAAATTAAACAAAGAATGTCTGTTATTTTAACACTTTCTCCTGTTCATGTTGTCTTCTGGCCGGACTCTGTGTCCCTCCTCTACCCACATACTTGGTAAATCACCCCGGGAGAAGCACGCTGCAGACAGGAGGCCCCTCTATCCCCAGACCCTTCCGTGTGTTGGCTAAAAATGAGCATGTTCTCTTACAAAATCATAGTTTTTTATTTTTATTTATTTTTGAGAGACAGAGAGAGGCAGCGTGAGCAGGGGAGGGTCAGAGAGAGAGAGGGAGACACAGAATCTGAAGCAGGCTCTAGACTCTGAGCTGTCAGCACAGAACCCGATGCGGGGCTTGAACTCACGAACCACGAGATTGTGACCTGAGCTGAAGCCGGACGCTTAACCACCCAGGCGCCCCTATTTTTATTTTTTAAGTAGGCTCCATGCTGAGGCTTGAACTCAGGACCTTGAGATCAGGAGTCAGATGCCTAACCGATGGAGCCACGCCGGCACCCCATGAAACCGTAGGTTAGTTTTATCCACGAGGAAGTTAATATTGGGGGCCCTGGAGTCCTCTCCTATGTCTCTGTAACGTGTCCCCTCCGTGCCTCGGGCCCTTTCTTACTTTCCGACCCAGCGAGGTGGGCCCGGCTCGCCTTGTACGTCCCCAGCTCCTTCTGCATCTTGAGCATTTTGAGTTTTCGAGGCTGTCGTGAAAACTTGTGTTTCTGTAATTTCATTTTCCATTTTGACTGATGCCGCGGTATTCACAGTACCTCAGGGTGGCTTTTGTCTAGTGTTTCCTGCCGACACCCTGTGAGGTGTCCACTCCTGTTTGGGCGAGCCTAGTGAACCTCCGAATTCCTAAACCAAGCCGTCTCCATAGGTGTTGGTCCTCCTTTAATACAAGTTTCTATTTATTTTCAGAGAGAGAGAGAGAGCACATGCACAAGTGGGGGAGGGTCGAAGAGAGAGAGAATCCCTAGCAGGCTCTGCTGTCAGTGTGTAGCCCAGTGCGGGGCTCGAACTCACGAAACGTGAGATCATGACCTGAGTCAGAATCAGGAAGCTTAACAACTGAGCCACCCAGGTGCCCTTAGGTGTTGGTATTTTTAAGTAATTCTTTTCAGCTGTCCTAAGTCCACTCCTTATCCGTCCCTGGTTTTCTAAGTCCCATCCTTTCTCCTCCTTGCTCTAGGGAGTTTTGCCCTCCTCACCAGGGTTGGTAATTTGCATTCATTCCTCTGGACCGTGGAGGTCCCAGCCTCTTGGAATCTTTTTGGACTCCTTCCCACATGACACTTGTGTTGGCCCTACGAAAGTATAGGAAGTGGCAGGAGAGTTGGAAAAAAGTCAGATATTAGATTATTTAGTGAATCTTCTATTTTCTCTATGAATATATTATGTTTCTCCTTTTGAAAGGAGCTTATATGTAGTAGAGAAAATTCAGAAAGTAGAAATAGAAAAATACTAGGGAAGTAGCATATTCCTCTTGCTTTTAGTGTAATCTGAATCCATGCACAAATAGATCTACGACCGTTAAGTCACGTTTGCAATCTACTACTTTTTCCTTAAGGGACTCTGTCCAGGAATGGGTCAGCAGAATTTTTTTTATTATTACTAATTTTTAAAAGTCCTCTCTACACCCAACGTGGGGCTTGAACTCCTTCCCCTAGATCAAAAGTCGCACGCTCTGCTGACTGAGCTAGCCGGGCGCCCCTTAGTAGATAGACATTTAGTAACTAAGACATTTTGGGGGAGTTTATCCAACTTTCTGTTCATATATGGCAACAGAAATCGATGTATAATCAGAATGTAATCAGATGCAATCAAAACTACATTTGAATTGTAGCTCAAGTCATTTCCCCCCCCAGTTTGTTAATTTGCTGTATTAAGATGCCTTCCCGGGACTCCTGCCTTTTCTCATATCTTTATCCAGTAAAAATAAAGTCTGCTCTGAAAAATGTGACTGCTGGTTTTTGCGAGACAATTTACGATGAAGTCCTAGTGTTAAGGGTCCCAAGTTCATTACTATGGTGAGAACTTGAAATTTCTTTCATGAGTGTCTCTACTTCTGTTTTGTTAATAAGTTTCTGTTATTTTGTGCAGTGGAAGGTTCCAGGGATTAGCATAATTGCCTTTTTCAGTTTCCTCTGAGCCGTAGGAGATTTTTACCTGATACACTCAATGTGGTTTACTTTTTACAGTGAACATTCATTCGTTGAAAACTTAGGAAAACAGCGTCCCCTTCAAATAAAGACTCACCTCAAACCACCAACACAGTGGCAGGGGACAAGGCTGGGCGGCGCCCACAAATGTGTTCTGAGAAAGACGATGCTCTGGGGGAGCCGGGGAAGGAGGGGGTTTCGGTGGTCGGGTAGTTCGGGGCACTAGGACTCTTGCTTCGAGAATCACCGTGCACATGAACCAACCTGACAGAAACCCATCAACCTGACATGTTTCAAACTTAGTTCATCAATGAACCCCGATTTTGAATTATATCCGCGGGCCTAGATCCCTGGAATCTCCCCTCTGGGAAAGACCAAAGTAGCATACAAAGCATCATTTGGGGGCGCCTGGGTGGCTCCGTTGGTTAGGCGTCTGGCTTCGGCTCAGGGCATGATCTCCCAGTTCGTGAGTTCAAGCCCCGCGTCGGGCTCTGTGCTGACAGCTGGGAGCCTGGAGGCTGCTTCAGATTCTGTGTCTCCCCTTTTCTCTGCCCCTCTGTTGTTGTTTGCTCCCTGTCTCTCTCTGTGTCTCTCCCTCAAAAATAACTAAATGTAAAAAAAAAAAGAAAGAAAAGAAAAGCACCAACTGTGTTGTAATCACACGTCCGCTACCAGCAGCGAATCGGTAAAAATGAAGCTGTCAGTAGGGTCACGAAAACTTACAATTTCTCCCCCAGGGGAGAAATGGCGTTGGGCTCTGGCGGGGGGGGGGGGGCCCTGCGGGAGAGGGTCTGTATACCAATGACATCCTTCTTTGGGAAGGGGTGGGCGGCGGCACGGTTTGAGAGGGAGCCAGAACATTCGTCGATGGCCCTTTGCTGTGTTCTTGTGCTTCATCTCATCCAGCCTGCCTGGCAGCTCCTAGCTCTTGGAGGCGGGCTCCCCCCACCACCCCCCCCAGCAAGGAATTTCTACTTTGGGGGGGGTGCAGCTGGATCCCAAACCCCGGTTGGCTTGGGTCCCAAAGCACTGATTTCCTGCTCAGTCGGCCCTGGGAGCGGAAATAGTAGCACAGCTGCCCAGGTTCTGCCAGGACCTGTGCTCTTTGCCTCTGTCCCCTCTTTTCCCCCTTTCCCCCCTGCACTGCGGCGCGGGGGCCACCCAGATGGCCCCTCCGCAGTTTCCAGAGCACTCCGCAGTTGGCCGGAAGTTATTGCGGCAACCTCTGCCCTTTTCCTCCTTCAAAGGGGTGGGCGTGGGTGTGGGTGAAGGAGATAAGATACTTGGTACTGAATCATGTTTTCTGTCGGTCTGACTCGCTGGCTCTGAGCATGATCGCTTTGCTTTGCCTGCTGTCCCATAGAAACCTGCACTTCCGCCTGGCCAAGGGCAGGATGTCAGGCTGCAAGGGTGTGGGCTACATCCCATGGCCTCCTGTGACCCAGAGTGTCGGAGGTCTCCCGTCCCCGACTTCCAGACGAACGTGAACTCATTAGTTCAGTACTCGGAAGAATAAGTCACCAACTCCAGAGCGGGTTCCCTCTGGGGCTGGGACGCCGTGCAGCTCGGACTGGAATCTGTTGGGAAACTTTTCAGCAGGGAAGGTCGGCTGTGTTTTCCCTAATTCTCTGAGTGGCAGTTTCTTTTTGCGTACCAGCAAGGCCAACGTCAGAGAGGCCCGATCTGAAATATATCTTAAGGAAAAATGCACAGTAGTGCCTGCGTCACGTGTCTCCGCCTTCAAGGTGTGAGGGAGAGCGAGGGGCTCTGGGAGCAGAAAGGACCACTCCACTGCGATTGCATAAGTGACATTTGAGCCGCGGTCCATGAGAGCCTCTGGGCCTCACAAGTGACCCCTCTCCCCTCATCTCCTGCTTCCTGACACACTGGGCTTGCGCAGAGCGGACTGGGAGCAATAAATTGTGCCCGTGATTCACGAGCCGTGAGGCCTCCTCTAAGCGCTCGCAGCCAGGAGACTAATGACAACATTTAAAATTACAGATCGCTCATTTTGGGCCCTTTCTGTTTCAAGTTATGGATGAAATTTATGAGCCAATTACTGGATGGTGAAGCCAGTTTGCAAAGGCCAGGCAAGCGCCTTGTGCTGTCAGTGCTGCCACGAGTGTGTGTGCTCGTGTGTAAGAGGGGGTGGAGAAAGGGAGCAGGCAATCCCCTGCTGTTTCTCACAAAGCTTGCATTCTTAATTTGGAATGGTTTTATTTTTTATTTATTTTTAATGTTTTTGTTATTTATTTTTGAGAGAGAGAGACAGTATGAGCCGGGGAGGGTCAGAGAGAGAGAGAGGGAGACAGAATCTGAAGCAGGCTCCAGGCTCTGAGCTGCCAGCATGGAGCCCCACATGGGGCTTGAACCCACAAACCATGAGATCATGACCTGAGCCGAAGCCGGATGCTTAACCTACGGAGCCACCCAGGTGCCCCTGGAACGTTATTTAAAAAAATTTTTTTTAATGTTTTTTATTTATTTTTGAGTGACAGAGACAGCGTGAGCAGGGAGGGTCAGAGAGAGAGGGAGACAGAATCTGAAGCAGGCTCCAGGCTCCAAGCTGTCAGCACAGAGCCCGATGCGGGGCTCGAACCCACAAACTGTGAGATCATGACCTGAGCTGAAGTCGGATGCTCAACCGACTGAGCCACCCAGGTGCCCCTGGTTTTAAAAGAAGGGTGCGTGTCACCCACACTCGATCAGAGATAGGATTATCCCCAGTCGGTCAGTACGTAGCTCTTCAGCGAGTGAATTTTGGGAGCCAGGAAGCCGAGTGGTATCAGGGCGAGAAGATTCTGGGTATAAAAAAACCAAGGGAAGAAATGACCTGCGTAGTCTCTTTACAAGCCCAAGACTCCCAGGCGCACACTGAAAGCGGTGTACGTGTGTAGGTAACTAGGTTTTCAGTAACTGTTTCTGAAATGGCTATAATTACCGAAATCCTAGGTCTTTAAAAATTCGAAAGGAACCGCAGGGCCACGTCAGGAGGAAAACTACCAAATGATAGGGTGTGACTCGAGTTAGCAAATTGGAACTTGAGCCCTTCTTTCTCTTTTGCAGAGACTGGTGAAAGGGTGAGTGTAACCTGAATGCATTTAGAAGCGGGGCCACATTCATCACGGGCTTTTCACTTTCTGTCACGGGTTTTAGGCGTTTGGGCTTGAAATCAGTCATCGGTGTATTTCTCCGATGTTTACAGAGCATCACGCTTATGTCTTGATTTCTTTCTGGGCCTCTCACCCCACGTCACCTGCGTCACTGCAAGTGACATTTGTTTACTGACCTCGGGGGCTAGAGGACACTGATGGGTAATCACAGCCTACCTACCACGGTGGCCACGTTGTCTTTCTTTCTTTCATAGAATTAACTCTGCAGCCTGTTAAGTTCGTCAGAGCGGTTTGTGCGGGGTGATTCTGTGCCTTTTCCCACCGTGGTCTGATGGGAGCGTGAATATACACCCATAGTTGCCCTGTGTCTTTCCTTTTTAGGTAATGTTTGTTTATTTTTGAGAGACAGAGCGACAGAGTGTGAGCAGGGAAAAGGCAGAGAGAAGAGACACAGAATCCACAGTAGGCTCTAGGCTCCGAGCTGTCAGGACAGAGCCCGACTCGGGCCTTGAACTCACAAACCTTGAGATCATGACCAGAGCCCGAAGTCAGATGTTTAACTGACTGAGCCCCCCAGGCGCCCCGGTGTGTCTTTGAAACAGAAGGGAAATTGCTTGGTTACTTGAGTATTAAATCCACACCAGGACCTGAGGGCGCCCTCTTGTCGTGTTGATGGGCATATTTTGTTCTTAGTCTGTAAAAAAGGAAATGTCTGTTTTAATGACTTAGGTTGTAATAAGGAGAGCACCTTCTTTTTCTAGAATACTGAAAATTTTGGTTAACGTAGATAGTGTTGGGGGGCGTTTTATGTTGCTGTGTTTTGGGGGTCACTGGTAACAGGGAAAAGTGTAACTTCGAAGGGACAAGATGGTTTATAACTCCTTACGTAGTAGAGGAGGGTGATAACCTTCTGATCTTTCTGCATGAAATATAATAACGATTCCTGACATCCAGATCCTTTATTTTACAGTTATTACAAACGTGCTGCTTCAACAATGACGAAGAAAGCCAGTCAGTGCAGTTTTGGTAGTCAGACACCTAATGGTATAAGTTCTGTTTTTGGTTTAAAGGTATTCAGGATGGTTTATTACATACTAAGTATACTTTTCAAACATTTTATTTTAAAGAGAGAGCGCGAGCAGGGGTGAGAGGCAGAGGGAGAAAATATCTTAAGCAGGCTCCATGTCCACACAGAGCCCATCTCGGGGCTTGATCTCATGACCGTGGGATCATGACCTGAGCCGAAATCAAGAATTAGATGCTCAACCAACTAAGCCACCCAGGTGCCCCCTCCATACTTCATTCTGATTTAATGTACTTAAGTTTCTTCATGTTGTTTTCCACATTTTCTTATTTTGCAAGCTTAATTGGATTTATAAGGATACATTTTTAGTAACTGGGGATTTCTTTTGTATCTAAAACAACTTCCTGCCCACTTCCCAGGGGAGACCATTTAAATGCAGAGAATAACGTAGATCATCTCATTTAATAATACATTTATTGTGGTCACAGGATTTCTGGTGGTTACTTTTCAAAATTGGGGGACTGTTACGAACTACAAAGAATTTTCAATAAATTTCCTGTTGTTCATGCTTCATGGCAGGAATGAGAATAAAGTGGCAATTCAAATATGTGGTTGTGAAGGTAAGTTGCCTTTCCTTGCTTTCTGGTAGGACATCTCCTTTTGTCTTTTTTTAAAAAATTATTTTAAATGTCTTTATTATTTTATTTTTGAGAGAGAGAGAGAGAGAGAGAGACAGAGCGTGAGCAGGGGAGGGGCAGAGAGAGAGGGAGACACAGAATATGAAGAATTCAGTACAGAGCCTCACACGGGGCTCGAACCCATGAACAGTGAGATCATGACCTGCGCCGAGGTTGGATGCTGAACTGACTGAGCGCCCCAGGTCCCCCTCCTTGGGTCTTAAGGCATGCACAGCCCATCGGGCAGCACTTGTCAATCTTGTGTAGGAATCACCCAGGAATCTTGTGGAAATACCGGTTTGGGTTCCGTTGTCTGGGGTAGGCCAGTGAAGATGCATTTCAAAGAGGCCATGGATGTGGGGAGTAGGGGCGGGGCAGCGGCCCCCCTGTAAGCCCACTTGTATCGGCAGCCTTGTGCCTTTCCTCTTTAGGATACTTTTTTTTATCCTTAGGGCTTGATTTTCTAAAGCTCAGCAGTTTTTCTTTCTTTCTTTTTTTTTTTTTAACTTACCGGAAGGACTATTTAGAAATGCTTGTTCTCCTCTTTGCCCAGTCATGTAAGACCTAATGTGACAAGAGTTTGCCCCTCTTTTGATTTATTTAAATGACTGTGAGTAATTTCATTCAGTGATGTTTTTAATACTGGCCTCAACATCCTGTCTCCAAGGAAAACCCCCAAATCCAGGCTCCATTACAGAAGCTAAGCCAGTTGAACAAGGGAGTAGTTGAAGGGGATGTAATTTTTCAGTTTGGACAATGATATTTTAGGCGCCGAAACTACTGTGTTGCTATTGTTAGTGTTCCGTGCCTCCTCTCCCTCCCCCTGTTTTTGAGCGAGAGACTGAGTAGGAGATGGGGAGGGGGAGAGAGAGAGGGAGCCACGAATGTGAGTAGGCTTCAGGCTCTGAGCTGTCAGCACAGAGCCTGATGAGGGGCTCGAACCCACTGAAGGTGAGATCATGACCTGAGCCGAAGTCAGATGCTTCACTGACTGGGCTACCCAGGCACCCCACGGTGCCTTCTTTTTAGCTCGTCTGGGATACTTCCTCCCATAGGTTTAATAAGTAATCTTGAACCCAGAACTCAACCCAGTGCATAATTTAAGGCTAAGAGCCCTGGGTTCAAATCCTTTTTTTTTTTTTTTTTAAAGCTCTGTGACTTTGGGCATGTTGCTTACTTGTTCTGTATCTTCCCAGTTACGTTGCTCTAGAGGTAATTAAAGGAGGTAGGAAGTGAAAAGGGTTTGTAGACAGTCCTAGAGTAAGCGCAGGTGGCTGTGGTTACTACCCCTCATACTCAGCCGTGGTAACTCGTGATGACCCGGCCTCGGTTCCTGCCTTGAGCCTCCCAACCTCAGCAGCGCCTGTTGTGTCCTGTCCCACCTCCCTTCTGGTCCCTCCTGGAGTTGGTGGTAGGGTGGACATGGTTTACTGATGGCTCTGGCATCACGTGGGTGGATTCACCAGCACTTCCTGCTGACCTCCCAGCGAGGTGATAATGAACAGAACTCTGAAGCTGGAGGATTCGCAGTCTCTTGGCAGCCTTGCCCAGTTGGTCAAGTTGTAGACACGTGGAGGAAGCCGGCTTGTGGGGGTCCAGCGCTCTCTGCGGGGGCAAGTCCATTATCAGATGGCCCTTTTTGGACTCCTGTTTCTAGATGACTGAGCAATACCTTTTTTTGTAGGGGTGTGGAGAGTGTAAGCGGGAGAGAGCAGAGGATCCAAAGCGGGTTTTGCACTGACAGGTTGACAGTAGTGATCCTGATGTGAGGTTTGAACTCGGGACTGATGCCTTACTTTTGACCTTTGTACCATGGCCCTTTCCCCTGGAACCCTGTAATCCCATCTTTAAAAAAACCAATCAACAAATGTTTATTGAATGCTTCCTGTGGGTCTCCGGCTCCATGGGCCTCTGCCCCAAATCCCACTGTCACCCAGGGAGCACATGGTAGCCCTGGCCAGTCTCCTCGGAGTCACCATGTGTGCCCAGAGCACCTACTGGCAGGGAAGGGTCCAGTTCCGGGTTCGTGGAGGGTCAGCTTCATGGGGGGTGTTTTGGGGGAGGGGCAGGCAAGCACGTCGCTGTCTGTTTCATCCCTTTTATTAGCCTTTTTTCTCTCTGCTGAAGGTTTGCTATGACCAGTTGTGCTGGGACGTCTGAAACCTGTGTTGGGGTCACCGCAGTCTTCCCGGCTTCTGGCAGGAAGGTGGCCCACGGGCAGCAAGCACAAGCCTGGGGTTCCGATGGACGGGGTTTCTTGCCCGCAGTTTCCTGCCGGAAAGGGAGCCGGTGCTGAGGCAGCTGCGGTCGCCTTTCCCAAGGCCTTCTGTCTGTCTTTGGAGGTTAGACGTGGTGCGGGAGAGGCCCCAGCAGCCATGAGGAAGGCTGTCACACACGTGCCCTGGAGACTGGCGTGGGCTGGCCTTCTCGAACAGCACGGGGGCTTTGCTCTCCCGGGAGTCATTTGGATCTGCGCCTCCGCAGGGGCTGGTTGTGTTCCCGCGCCCTGGAGGGGACAGGGGCCCCGCTGGGTTGCTCCCAAAGGGCCCGATGCCCTTGCCGTTGACTTCATGCGCGCACCACCTTCAATTCCATTCTTCTGCACCATCCTCTTTGCCTGCAACGTGGTCCAGCTTAGACCAACACCCCTGCTGGTGTTTCTCTTGTTATTTCCATCTGCCGATGAGTTGAGGTTCAGCCAGAATAGGGGTCGTCAGTGTGAGCGAGGCACCTCCCCCTGTAGACCGTGACCGTGCAGGTGGGGAGTAGACAGAAGCAGATCGATGTCCCTGTGGACTGAGAATAAACAGAGTTCAAGGATCTTATACGGGGTTTTGGCCTTGTTTTTTTTTTTCTTTCTTCCTTTGATGTCCCTTTGGGTACTCCTCCAGTGCCGAACTAACATTGAGTGTTAGAGGCAAACTTACCGGCTCAAGTGAGCCTTAGGAATTACTTGGGCAGCATACGAATGCTTCCCAGGTATCTCCCCGTCTTTTCGGGGTGTTTGCACCCTAGACCTCGTGTTACACACACGTACGTTATTCTCCTCTTTGTTTTAAGGAGACAATTTACTGGCATTCATTCACCGCAGTGAAAGTTTTAGCCACAGTTTTTTAAATGCAGAGAATTACTCAGTGTATATTTCTTGTGGGCCGAGATCGGCCCCTGTTCTAAATGTCAGGTCTTTTGAAGTCGTACTGCTCTTGTCTCAAGGGCGAGGGCGCTCCTGGGGGTCTGCTGGCCAGGAACTTCCGTAGATGGCAGATGCTTTAATTTCTCTGCAGTCTGGTTGTTCAGTTTGAGGAGGGAAGAGAGTTGGGTGGTGTGTCCCGAGTGCCCCTTGGAGGCTAACCCATCAGCCCCGGGAGCAGTGGCAGCACAAAGTCGGTCCTGATCTCCTACCTCCCCACTGGCCCCCTTTCTCTGGATGAGTGACGCAGGACTTGTTGGGTTGGCAATATCTTCCTTTGAGGATCATGCCATTCAGCCCACATCCTGGGGAAATGAGAAGAATACGGTTTTCTTTAAACTTACTTTCAGGGGCCTTAAAAAACTCTTGTAAACTTTTTAAAGACATGAGCCAGCTGGGCATCCCCCACATCTTTAAACTTTCTGTTGAAGTAACACATGCTAGACGTGTTTACAAATCGTCATGTACCTTTGGAATTTTCACAAACTGAACATACCTGTTGTTTAACCACTGTCTTGGGTCAAGAAACAGAATCTTGGGCGCCTGGGTGGCTCAGTTGGTTCAGTGTCTGACTTTGGCTCAGGTCATTATCACATGGTTGGTGGTTTGAGCCCTGAGTGGGGCTCTGTGCTGACAGCTCAGAGCCTGGAGCCTGCTTTGGATTTTTTTTTTTTTTTTTTTAGATTTTTTAACATTTATTTTTGAGAGACAGACAGAGCATGAGCAGGGGAGTGGCAGAGAGAGCAGGAGACACAGAATTGGAAACAGGCTCTAGGCTCTGAGTTGTCAGCACAGAGCCTGATGCGGGGCTCGAACCCAGGAACCGTGAGATCATGACCTGAGCTGAAGTTGGATGCTCAACTGACTGAACTACGAAGATGCCCTGCCGGCTTTGGATTTTATGTCTCATCTCTTTGCCCTTCCCCAGCTCATGCTCTGTCTCTTTCTCTCAAAGGTGAATAAATGTAAAAGAAAAAAGAACCAGAATCTTACCAGCTCTTCCCTAGAAAGCTGTTTTCGACACTGTAGTTTAGTGTGGAATTGTTTGGACCTGTAAACAGGCCTGGGACGGCCTTTCGCAGAGGAGGGCCGAGGGCTGTGCAAGTGCAAGGTTTTGAGAAAGAGAAGCATCAGGGGCAGGTGCAATGGAGAACAAAATGGGAGGTGGGGGGGCCCGACATTGCTCCTTTCCTAGTCCTTATACGTTAATGTGTAAATATCTGTTTTGTTCTGCTTCCAGTCTGCAATTAACATTTACATTCAGACTTTAACATTCCTTGGAGCTCCGTTCTGGCGAAACTGGGACTGGGGAACGGTTGTGACTTCTAAAAAAGACCTGTATCTCACCCCCCAGGAAATTGGATCGGTCCATTTTGGAATTTGGTTATATACTATTTGATGCTTTGGATGTTGTGTGGAAATGTTTGCTTTTCTGATGATGCACGCCCATAAACCCAGAACACTTCTGCTTGGTGTGGAGAGGTGAATATTGTTTTGTTTGTTTCTGTTCTTTCATTTCTCACTTTAATTATGTGATTAATTTAATTTCAGGCTTCTTACTAGTAGCCAATGAGAAATAGACTCATTGCCCTGCTAGGAAAGCAGCGTCTGGTTTCAGTTAATTTGCAGAGTTCATTATAGTACATAATTCATCTGGTCCAAGAAATCCAGACTCCTAGCCAGTGTAGCTTAAAACTTAATTATTTTCTTTGGAGCCAGTCAGTGACAGCTAAAACAAGCACTTGCTAAACTGTAAACCCTGACTTGGTTTTTCTCATTCAAACTTGAGTTTCCATTGTAGTGTTCATGCCACAGCCTGGTAGTGACCTCACTTTCTCATTTAATTTTTCCAGTCTTTTGGCTCCGCGCAGTTATTCTGTTTTGTTCCCCATGCAGCTTCTAGTCATCTTCTTTAACCTTCTCCCTCTTTTTTATTATTCTCCTAGTGAGTTTTGTTTAACTACTTCGTGTTGGTTTAAGAACGCAACTCCCGCTTGAAAACCTCCTTTCTAAGATGAAATGTGTTCTGTGTTTTAAATGGCTGGTTGATAAATGAACTTAAAAGAATTGCTTTTTAATTTGTTTTAGGTAACATACAGTGCAATATTGGTTTCAGGAATAGAATGCAATGATTCATCACTTACTTAGAGCACCCAGTACTCATCACCACAAACACCCTCCCTAACCCCCATCCCGAGCCCCTCCCCCCCATCAGTCCTCAGCTTCTTCTTCATGAAAAGTCTCTTCCCTCTCTCCCCTCCTCCCACTTCCCAATAAATAAACTTTTAGAAGGTGGATTATTTGATGTTGATTCGGCTCATCATGTCTTGCCTTTTCTTCTTCTCTTGTCTTTTATTTTTTGGTCTTGTCTTTTTTCTTTAATTTACCCTCCCTCTCTCCATCTCTCTTTCTTCTCTTTGCTTTATTTTCCTTTTCTTCCTCCCTTTCCCTTTCCCTTTCCTTTCTTTCATGGAGCCCAATGCGAGGCTTGAACTCACAACCTTGGGATAAAAACCTAAGCTGATATCAAGAGTTGGACAATTAACCGACTGTCTGCTTGTGTTTTTTAAAATAACCCCTTCACCAGCCGCTCTTGCATCGCAGAGCCTCCGGCATCATGGTTGTCCTCCCTCTGTGTACGCGTGGAAATGACAGAGTGGGTGAAGATGTGTCTGCCGCTCTGTGGCGCTTCCTGTGTGCTGGGCAGTGGCCTCGGTATTTTACACACATTGATCCTTCTAGCACCCCCGTCAGCAGGTGCCATTAACCCCATGTCGGAGACGGGGAAATAGAAGCCAGAAGGGCCAGACTCCCAGGCTGTCTTGCTCCTGAATCTTACTCAGAGCCACCGAGAACTTGTTGGCTCTGTGTGTCATTGCGTTTACTCTTCTGCCTTTCCAGAGAAATTAGGTTTTTTAGAGAAGTGGAAACAACGGTGTTTTCCTCCTCCGTTTACTTTTCTTTAAAAAAAAAAAGAAAAGTATCTTTTAGAAACTTACTTCATTTACATATGAACCGTTGGTAAAAATTGAGGAAGAGATAATCTATCCCCCCACTCCCCACCTTGTGGTTAAAAAGTGACAGTTGATCTGTTGAATACCTTCCTTTAAAAAAAAAAAGCCCAGGGAGATTAGGCAATCGCACAAATGTTAGCATGAGGACCATTTATTCTTATTACATATATTATGGTGAAGGCCCCAGGCTGTGAGGCTAAGTCAGACACTCCCCATTTTGAGAAGCCCAGGGGCCTGCAGTGAAATACGTGACCGTGGTGTTCGTGACTGAGCCCACTGTCCGATCCACCACGACTCTGAGCTGGTCGGGGGTGCTGGCTGGGTCTGTCCTTCGCGGTCTGTGTGTGATAAATACGCCATGAGCTCTGATCGGTCCCAGGAACTTTCTGAGGAATATTTCACTATGACCGTTTTCCAGTTTTCACTTGAAGAATGTAGTGGGGGGGGCCCTCTGGAGGGTTGAAACAGTTGTGGCCGAACACGGAGTGACCTCTTTGGGCGACTGACCGACCTTCCGGTGGCGCCAGCCCCTGCCTCTCCCTCCGCAGGGTCCCTGCCTGCCTGGGCCTGAATACTTCCAGGAGCTGCAAGGGCCACGCTGCTTAGGTCGTGGGGAAGATTCCATTCTTTTGATTGGACGGAGCACCTCGTTTCCTCTGTGTCATTCAGCTGGTTCCAGTTTTGTCCTCAGATGGAACTAAACGGTCTCTCCCCACCAACAGGCTCACGGTTCATCTTCTCCAGGCCCAGCAACCCTGTGTTGCCGCAGCCATTTATCAAATGACGTTTTCAGGTGTCTCCGTGACTCTGGTGTGGGGACCCTGTCAGTACCCCTAAACGCCTGACCCCTGTTTTAAGCTGTCGGTCCGCCATCGCTCCTGTGTTTTGCCATTTGATTCAGCTGCTCTGGTTCTAGGGATGTATTTAGATTCGGCCGTAGGGATATGTATCAAGTGTATTTCACCGTGCATCCCGGTGAAAAACTGCAGCCAATAGGGGACTGGCGAAATTAGGGAACATCTGTTCTGTGCCATCGTTAAAATGATATATTAGCAAGAATATTTAACGACATAATGTAGTAAATGAGAGAAGCAAGTGAGAAAATAGTATATACAGGTTAGTCACTTTTTTTCCCCCCTCCAGTCAAATAGTTTCAGTAAATTGGATATTTGTTCCGGAAGCGTACTGTAAAAGGTTATATACCCAAATCAAGTGTTATTTTTAAAAAATGTGTATTTATTTTTGAGAGAGAGAGAGAGAGAGGGTGTGATTGGCGGAGGGGCAGGGGTGGGTCGGGGACAGAGGATCAGAAGCCGGCTCTGTGCTGAGAGCAGCGAGCCCCATTCTGGGCTCGAACTCCTGAGTCATGAGGTCATGATCTGAACCAGTTGTTGGACCTTGAAACGAGGGAGCCACCCACGTTACCTCTGCAGTGTTTTTATATCTGAGTGGTCACAGTCCACTCCGGTTTAGTTTTGCGTGCTTATCTGAGAAATATTTATATTTGATATTCAATCTGCTCGATGCTGGGCTTGTGCTAAATGCTGGGCGCCCCTTGGGCAGCTGTTATGTTCGTGCACAGAGCGGGCCAAGTGCTTTGCTAAAGCAAGTGTCCCAGGTGCCGGGGGCACACTTCCCAAGAGCAGCTCATACACGTGGGGAGATGAAGGAAGACTTTCCGGAAGTCGTGGAGAGATGGAGGAGGACTTTCCGGAAGTCATGGGGAGATGGAGGAGGACTTTCCGGAAGTCGTGGGGAGATGGAGGAGGACTTTCCGGAAGTCGTGGGGAGATGGAGGAGGACTTTCCGGAAGTCGTGGGGAGATGGAGGAGGACTTTCCGGAAGTCGTGGGGAGATGGAGGAGGACTTTCCGGAAGTCGTGGGGAGATGGAGGAAGACTTTCCGGAAGTCGTGGGGAGATGGAGGAGGACTTTCCGGAAGTCGTGGGGAGATGAAGGAAGACTTTCCGGAAGTCGTGGAGAGATGGAGGAGGACTTTCCGGAAGTCATGGGGAGATGGAGGAGGACTTTCTGGAAGTCGTGGGGAGATGAAGGAAGACTTTCCGGAAGTCTTGGGGAGATGAAGGAAGACTTTCTGGAAGTCAAGGTGTAGAGGGAGCAGTGAGCCAGGTGAAGAGGGTGGTGGAGAGTGAGGTGTTCCCAGGGCAGGAAAGAGCGTGCAGGACTAACGCAACAGGGAGGGAGGCTCAAGAGAAAGGCTTATTTGTATTTTCTCTAGGAGACGTGCATGAACTGCAATGCAGTGTAAAAAGCAGACATCTAGAATCTTCCTCCTCCCAGGAAGAGTCAGGGAGTACATGGTTGGCTCAGTTCTTCATGGTGCATGGTGGTGAGACGCGACTTTGTTAGTTTGAGCCCCCATCTGTCTACTTACTGCTGTCCTTGTCTTTCTGCCCCTCCCCCACGTGCACTCTCCTCCAAATGAAGAACTATTAAAAGAAAAGAAAGAGCTGGGGAAGCAGTGGGGAAACGGGGTACTGAGCCAGCTGTGGATTGAGGCAGGGAGGTTCCCCCAGGCTGGCTTGCTGGCTGGGCCGGGCGGCTCTGGTGAAACAGATGAACAGCAGATAACTAATTTAATTTCTGGAAGTGCCGCCTAAGTGCCAGTCGCCTCCTACTTCTGGTTAGAGCAAAACAAGCATGGGATTTATGTAAAAATACATGCATATTAGTTTTTATCATTACCCCGCAGAACAGCGTAAAAGGGAAGCTTCCTGCCGTAGCCGCTTTGCAGAATAAAATTAAGAAAATCAGTATGCTTTACAGATGACTAGTCACAGTGAAGGAAAAAAACCTGTCTGTTGAACTTAGCATTTGGAGATAGTATTAATGTCTCCCCCCTCCCGTATTACCCCAGCCCAAACTGAAACACATTTCCATAGAAAAACACAGGCGAGGGAGAAATTCGCCCTGAATTCTAGCCTGGGGCTTCCCAGGATGCGGGGAGGCAGGCTCTGACTTCGCCTCCTCCCCCCACTCCTGTGTATGGCCCACAATTTCATGCCAGGTAGTTCTGGAGAGATGAGGATGCCCTCAGCATGGAAGTTTCAGCAGGGACTAAAAGACGGGTCTAGAACTTCTGGCCGATCCTTTCTACCAGATGGGATTTCAGCTTTGAAAATGGGGCTCCCTTCGGGCCTCTGGGGTGTCCCCGTTCTAGAAGTTGAGATTTAGACTGACGTTACTGTCTTAAAGTAAATCTTGCATATGACCTCTGCCAGAAGGACTCCTGAATTGTTCTGTGCCAGGAACCCAGCTGACTTTGGTTCGTGGGCTCTTGGTTCCAGCCCTGGGAATGTGTTCTGATATTAGGTGGCTCTGCCGCCTGTCCCCCGGGCCCTTTGGGAGGAACCCTCGGAGTTCATGACGTATGTCAGTGCCAGGACTGGGCTCCTTTGCCACAGTTCTTTTTTTGTACTGCGATGGCATGTTCTGTAGTTATTTCTGTAACAACAAGACCCCTGTATGTGGAGTGTAGACCAGGGCAGGAGATTCATGTCACCCTCACCACCAATCCAGTAATGACCGTGGAGTGCTCCTCACTTGCTTCCTGCCACCTAGTGGAAACCTGAGTGTGGGGAGCCCCCCTTAGACGTGGGGGTATGATTTCTGGGTTTGAAAAAGTATCAAAACTTGTGAGTGGAGTGTTCTCTTTCTCCATAGATCAGTATTGGATTTGCTTTTCTGCACAACCGAGAAACAAATCCTTTATGCACACCACCCATGGTACTCTGGTGCGTTTTTGCAGAGAAGTGACTTTTTAGTTTTCTGCCCCCCCCTTTTTTTTAAAGATACAGTGTACTTTTCCTTTAGACGATTTTTAAGTTTGAGAGCGAGAGCGAGCAAGAGCGCTTGTGTGCACACCCATGGGGGAGGGGCAGAGAACGAGGGAGAGACCGAATCTGAAGCACTGACGATGCAGAGCCTGACTTGGGGCTCGAACCCATGAACCATGAGATAATGACCTGAGTGGAAGTCAGCCAACTTGAGCCACCCAGGAGCTCCTAATCTACGTTTCCTCTAAATGTCTCAAGCGTTGAAAGGGAGTTTGTATTGTAAATATTTCCTTAATAAGTCACTTTTAATAGCATGAAACTTGGAGGAATTTTCCACATTTAGACCAGGTCCCTCAACTATATCACCAGAGGTGTGGCCTTTGGCATGCACTTGGATTTAATTTAGGTGGCCACTTTTCAGAAAGATCCGTTTACCCTAATGAGTCGTCACAACTCATTCTACCTCCACCATCCATCCCTCATTTGTTTTTAAACAATTGTAAATCAGCTATAAAAATCAAGTTTATCTCAATTTACGACAAAACCATTTCAAGACAAAACCATTTCAAGCGCACGCACGGATAAATTTTGACAAGGGCATACACCTGGGTGTTACCATCATCCCATCAAGATAATACTAGGCTTCACCTAGTTAGTTCCCTTTCACCCCTTTGCAGCCATTTCTTCCCCTCCCCCAGGCCCCAGCGCACGCTGACCTGATTTCTAGCACAGTTGTAAAACTCCTTAAAAAATGGAAGCACTCTTGTGTTGAATTCCTTCACTGTAATGTTTTTTTTGAGATTCATCCATGCTGGGTCTACCAATAGTCCATTTCTTTTTTTTAAATCTTCCTTTTACTTTCTGCCTTTCTGTGCCTTTCTGTCTGTCTTTGCCTTTTTTCTAGGGTTTTCTGTGGCCTTCTGTCTTTCTCTTTGCTCTTTGGGAAGGGCCTGGTCCCTTCCATTATTCCGTGTAGAGTTTTGTTTCCCAGCTGGGCTTTAAAAGCAACTTTTCTCTTTCACACAAAACAGAAAAAGCTGAACAACTGGAGCAAGAGCTACCCTCACCCTTCTAGATGAGGGTAGAAATCCAGTCTTGTTCTGTAGGGTCAGCTAATCTCGTGCTGGAATTCGGATTCCGGGTCAGGCATCTTCCGCTTACACCAGGCTGCCAGCCTCCGTGCGCACAAAGTTTGTGAGTTTGTGTTCGATTGTGTTGCCCGTGTTGAGTCGTATTGGAAAAGGAGCACTTCAGTATCACAGGCTCAGCACTAGCCAACTGTCTGCTACCTCTTTATGTTTCTTCTTTCTGTAGAAATGGAAGAGAAAAAAGGGAAATGGAAAGAACATCCACTCCAAACAGTGAGGGACCATGGAGCCGTCAGTAATAGGAAAATGTCTAATAATGTCTGCTAATGTAGTTTTTTAAAAAAATGTTTTATGTTTATAATTGAGCGTGCACAAGTCGGGGAGGGACAGAGAAGAGGGGACAGAGTGTCTGAATTGGGCTGTGTTCTGACGGGCTGACAGCCTAGAGCCCCCGAGATCATGACAGCCTGAGCCGAAGTAGGATATTTAACTGACTGAGCCACCCAGGCCATATATATATATAGGTCTGCGTGTATATAGTATATATTTAACATGTATTATATATTATATATGTAACATATATATAATGTGTAGCTAATATACATTTAACTTAAATTCTAGGTTAGTTAACCTACAGTGGAGCCTTGACTTCAGGGGTAGAACCCAGTGATCCGTCTCTTACAAATGACACCCAGTGCTCATGCCAGAAAGTGCCCTCCTCAATGCCGTTTAACGCATCCCCCCACCCACCTCCCCTCCAGCCACCCTGTTTGTTTTCCGTGTTTAAGCGTCTTGCATGGTTTTGTTTTCTTTTTTAATTAAAAAAATATTTTTAAACGTTTATTTAATTTTGAGAGGGAGCACAGGAAGGGGCCGATCAAGGAGACAAAGAATTAGAAGAGGGTTCCAGGCTCAAACCAGGTGATCATGGACCTGAGCTGGAGCCAGACGTCCAACCGACTGAGCCCCCCAGGCGCCGCCCCCAGAGTTGCCCACGGTTTACCCCCTCTCCGTTTTAATTGCTGTGAAGGCCCCGCTCTGTTGCATCTTTGTTCCTGGCGGTGCATAGACACTGCCACTTCTCGTGTTTTCCTGGTATGAAGAAAGCGCTGTGTTGAGAACAGGTGTCTTGTTGGGGACGGTGGGGGGTAGGGGGTGCTAGCCCCGGGAGGCTCTGCCTGGACACTAGGAACTGGGGCACAGTTCTCACAAGATCTTGTGTGGCTTCCTCGTCACCGGTGACCTCATGGTTTGAAGAGGGCCAGCTCTCCTGAGAAAGGCGTCAGACTGAAATGACACCCGGCGCTGGTCCGCTCAGAGCTCGCGGGTCCTGGGCGCTGGAGCTGAGCGCGTGTGCAAGAGCAGTGTGGGGAGCCACACACGTGTGAACCGCCGGATGACGCACTCACTCCCAGACCCTGGCTCTTTGGCTCGCAGATCTGGGGACGAAGAAAGAGTCCGAAACCAGATGTGGTGGCAGCATTCCTTGGCTGATCTACAGGAACTTGTTGACTTAACTACATTTTAAGAACCAATTATGAGAACTTTTTTTCCCACTTGGATAAAGAAATACCTTAAGTATGTGTGTCATCTAGGCCTCTTCTAAAGGCGGCTAAGCCCTGCCTGGGCCTCTCAGGGGTGGGGTTGTAATTACCTTGGGCGAAGTCCCCCCAGAAGCCCTACATGGCCCCCGGGCCCCAGGCTGCCCCCCTAGCGCCTCTGGGAGGCGCCCCCTTTGGTTTTCCTTCTCGTTTGGGGAGAACGCCCTGCGTTGAGGCCTGTGGTCCAGCCAAGGCAAGTACTGTTCCCGGTGAGGCCTCCAGAGGTCCGGGAACACAGGGAGGGTGACTCAGGGGATGAGGGGTGAGGTCTCCCTGGGATTCTAGTGCTGCTCTGCCCTCAGGGCCCGCTGCGCCTCCCCCTACCCCCCAGAACTGCCGCACCCAGCATCCTTTGTTTCTAGTTCTTCACCACCACCTCAGATACCTTATCTCTTACTTGTTTTTGGTCAGTCCACTGAATATCCCGGAGAGCAGGAATCTTTTTGTTCTTGCTCACTGGTTTACCTCAGGCACAGCCCGACCCCTGTTGCTTCTGAGGTATTGTTGAAGGAATGAACAAGCAAATAGTACTTTGCAACCTGCTGTCATTCAAATTGTGACTGGAGTTAGATTTGTCAGGGCAGGGCTTTGGTGACTAAAAGCTGGGCAGTAGATAGAAATGCCTAGAAGTTCCGGTGCTTGTGTGGTGAGGCTGGCAGACAGACCCCTGGACATACACAGTTGGAGGCCTCTTGGCGGGGCGGCAGAGAGGAGGCTTGGAGTTTTGTAACCTGGCAGAGGGAATCTGCAGAACACAGGTGTTGGAGGGAAAGCCCGTGCGCTGGCAGTCATGGTTCGTGCTTTAGGATTAGTCTTTTGCCATTCTTGGTTTCTTACTTTTCTTTTCTTTTTCTTTTTCATGCTCATTTATTTTTGAGAGCCAGAGCGTGACCAGGGGAAGGGCAGAGAGAGAAGGAGACACAGAATCTAAAGCAGGCTCCAGGCTCTGAGCTGTCAGCACAGGGCCCGCCGCGGGGCTCAAACTCATGAACCGTGAGATCATGATCTGAGCCGAAGCCGGACGCTTAACTGACTGAGCCACCCAGGCGCCCCATGCCATTCTTGGCTCCGGGAGACTGTCAGGCAAGCAAGACTTCCAGAAGTCTTTCACAGGAGACAGCAGAGTGGCTTGCTTGCCCAGGAATGATCATTGTGCTTCCGAATATTGATTCGGATTGATTGAGTTTAGACATGGTTTTAGTACAGATGTCACCTCTCTAGGACAGAGGCCAGTTGGTCATCTAATCTGTAGGACTGCAGAGAGTCAGCAACAGTGTCAGTCCCTGGGACTTTTATTATTTTTTAGCGTTTATTTGTTTTGAGAGAGAGAGAGCACCTCCCAATCAGGTGCCTACAGACCCACCCAGGCGCCCCCGCCCCCTGGAATTTTATTCTTAGAAGTTCATTACAAAGCTGTACCTTCCTTTTCCCCCAGCTGCCACCAGCTGGCTTCCCAGGGGCAATGAGAACCGCAGCAGACCCACCGTGGGCCTTTTTGCCTCATCTTGAAGAATTACAGGGTCAGACACAGCTTTGACCTTGAGCACAGGCCGCAGCATAGAGCCTGGACACCCCAGAGCGCGAAGCGTGGTGTCTGGCGCTTTGACCGACACCACTGTTGAGGCGGGTCTGGAGCGGAGTTGGAACGCTTCTCGAAGCGGATGGGGGCTGGCCACTTCAGGGGCGTCTCCTGCAGGTGGCAGGCCTTGAGTTCCTTGAAGGAACAAGAGGGCGGTTTGTGTGTGTCCTGTTCTTCCTTCCTGTTGGATTGAATTCGAGTTCGAGTTTTTGGTCTAGTGCTGTAGCTGGAGTTGGGAGAGCGGGTAAAAGACGCGGATCCTGTGGTGTGAGTCCTCTGGGCCCCGGGTGCCGTCCACCTGTCCGTCCGTCAGTCAGTCCAAGACCTGCTCTTCTTACTGACTTTTGAGAGAGGATTTCCCCAAGTCTGTGAAAGAGGAAAGTGAAACTTTTAGATTCATCTTCAGGGTTCGGGTGGATTTCCCTACTGACCTCGGACCCAAGCCGGGGCTGGGACTAGGTCATAGATAATTCACATGGGTCCTGCTTTCTTTTGGTTCCATTCTTTAAATGCCATTTGGTGAAGTATTTCTCAACTTGGCGGGTGTCTGGGTGGCTCAGTCGGTTGAACATCTGGCTCTTGGTTTTGACTCAGATCATGATCTGTGCTGGGCTGGCAGCGCGGAGCCTACTTGGGATTCATTCTCGCATTCTCTCTCTCTCTCTCCCCCCCCCTCCTGCTCTCTCCCTCCCCCCTTCTGCCCCTCCCCTGCTCTCGCTCTCTCTCTCAAAATAAACAAATACACATTCCATTAAAAAAAAGTATTTTCTCAACTAATAGCACAAGCATAACGCAGGTGGGGGGAGGGTCCTGTACTTTACTTGGGGGGAGGGTCCTGTACTTTACTCCCAGAAAGGGAGTGCCTTCTTTGAAAAGAGACATGAAATACGGATTCTGCTGTTGCTCAGTGGAGGTAAGCAGTTAATGAACAGTTTATAATACAGGTGGCTTTTTAAAAATAATTTTGAGGTTTGTTGCCAAGGATGGTAGAACTTAACTTTTTGCTCTGCCTAAACGTGAGGACATTTGTGACCGCCCTTGACAGTAATAGTGGTATCAGGAAACTCGCCTCACCGCAAAGATTATCGTCTGTCTCTCTCTCTCTCTCTGTCCCTGTCGGAATGTCCTCAATTAAAAAAAATTTTTTTTTTTAGTGCTTGTGTATTTTTGAGACAGTGAAAGACAAAGCACGAGCTGGGGAGGGACAGAGAGAGAGAGGGAGACACAGAATCGGAAGCAGGCTCCAGGCTCCGAGCTGTCAGCACAGAGCCTGACATGGGGCATGAACTCACAAACTGCAATGAGATCATGGCCTGAGCTGAAGTTGGACCTTTAACTGACTGAGCCACCGATGTGCCCCTGGAATATCCTCAATCTCTTGGGTTTTTTTTTTTTTTTTAAATTTTATTTCATAGCGCACAAGCAGGGGAGAGGAGCAGAGGGAGGAAGGGGAAGAGAGAGAGAGAGCAGCCTGCATGCTCAGTGTGGAGCCCACGTTGAGACCCACTTGGGTCTTGATCCCACAACCCTGGGATCATGACGAACCGAAGTCAAGGGTTAGACCCTCAGCAAACTGAGCCACCCAGGCGCCCCTCTTGTTCAGTTTTTAACTGTGTAGTGTGTGTTTAGTTAAAAAGGATCTCTTAAGCCACACACCCTCTGCTGGAAGGTCATCTCTGCCTCAAGCAGAGTGACGGTGGGCCAAGTCCTTTATCCTGTGCGTGCCCCTGTTTCCTCACGAGTAACAAGGAAATGATAGCAGCACCTTTGACGGAGGGTTGCTGTGGGATTTAAATGAGTTGTGTCTGGGGGCGTCTGGGCGACTCTGGTGGTTAAGCGTCTTGACTCTTGGTTTCAGCTTGGGTCATGATCTCACAGATGGTCAGTTCAAGCCCTGCATGAGGCTCTGTGCTGGCCCTGCAGATATGGCTTGGGATTCTCTCTCTCCCTCTTCCCCTACCCCTCCCCTGCTCTCTCACTTCCTCTCTCTCAAAAATAAACCAAGAAAAAAAAAGTTATGACTTGTCCATAATGAGTCCCTGTAGACACACTGTTGTTTTTTCTTAAGTTTATTTATTTTGAGAAAGAGAGAGAGAGAGCAGGCATGTGAGCAGAGGAGAGGGTGGCAGAGGGAGAGGGAGAAAGAGAATTGCAAGCAGGTTCCAGGCTTAGTGCGGAGCCCAGCTGCAGGTCTCGATCCCACGACCCTGGGATCATGACCTGAGCTGAAATCAAGATTCGGAAGCTCAGCTGCCTGAGCCACCCAGATGCCCCGCAGTCGTGATTTTATACAGCCTTCGTTTGTCAGTTACTCATATGATTAACCGTGGTGTGGTGTTGCCGAAATTGACTTGATTCTATCATTTTAGCAATATAAATTTTTTTTTTAAGCAACAGAATTTTTAAGTCAGAAATGATTTCTTCCTGTCCCCTTGTGAAACCCCCTTGACAAAGGGGGGAAGAAACAGCTCTTAGAACGAGTTCACAAATAATCTCCTGGGGAAATGTAGAGGCAGTATGCACAGGTTCACTTTTTTTCTCTTTCACTTGAAAAATGTGCAAGAACCATTTAGGTTAATAGTTTGGCGTCTGAGGTGGTTATTTATGGTTTGGTGTGACTTTGGGAGTCCTGTAAAGGTTAAGGCATAGATTTGTGGCTAAAATACACTTTGACATCTGAGAGGCTCAGCAAACATCGCGCAAGGAGTGATTTCCCCCAAAACTCCCTAGGAAACTTTTACCTTCTACCGCTGTAAATGTGGAATTTTGCCTCTTGAAGTTCTGCTCTGCTTACAAGGTGAGTTCTTCCAGACCTACCTGATTGCTAATCTTGTGAGCAGCGGTGGGTCCAGTATCCTGACCAGAGCGTGCTCTCTGAATCCCTGAGATGTTGGCTTGGAATGCAGGTTTTGGGGGTTCAGTTTGAATTACGATCTCCTGTTAAGTTCTGATCAGAGGAGATGCAGAGGCTGCCCGGGTGTTTTTTCTAGGCCCTTCTTTGCCCGTGGGGGCATTTCCTCCAAGGCACTGCACAAAGCCGGGGTGTGCAGACCTGGCACGAGGGCTGAGGATGCCTGTTAGTGGTACGTTTTCCTTTTTTCTTTTAATTTTTTTAATGCTTTATTTTATTTTTGAGAGCCAGAGAGAGAGAGAGAGACAGACAGACAGAGACAGAGAGAGACAGCGTGAGCAGGGGAGGGTCAGAGAGAGAGGGAGACACAGAATCCGAAGACAGGCTCCAGGCTCTGAGCTGTCAGCACAGAGCCCGATGCGGGGCTCGAACCCATGAACCGTGAGATCATGACCTGAGCCGAAGCTGGATGCTTAGCCCACTGAGCCATCCAGGTGCCCCAGTGGTACGTTTTCAACACCAGTCCTGCATGTTCGCACCTCCCTCCTGCCCACCAAGCTCCAGCAGGTGAGGCGGGAGCATTCGGGAGGCAGGGGCCAGTGTGAGCACTGAGGAGGTTGGCCGAGCTTGCCTGGAAGGGAGCACGGCAGAGGTGAGGCGGAGAGCGATCACACGGAGAGGTCTCCCCCTGCCCTGTGTCTGCGCCGCCCAGGAGAAGCTGACATGTAGGGCCAGGCCGCAGGACACCTGGCCATAGCGGACATTTGGGATTTCGGAGGGGAGCAGAGAAGGAAGGACAGGAGCGAGGTCAGCGGCGCCGTGTAGGAGCACGTGGGCGTCTGCGGTGAAACACACGGGAATGTCACTGTGGGTTACCTGTGGCGCTGTGCACGTGCAGCAAGCATTCTCAGGGGTTTCTTGCTTTTGTTTGGGGATTTGTTGCCCTCTATCTGTAACGAGAAGCTTGCCACGCCGCCCTCTGGCCGGAAGTTGAGTCTGGGAACCACAGGCTCTTGGAGCGTTTGTCCCGACACTCCCCCGGGGCACCCCCACCCCCCTCTCTGAGCGGCGACGTCAGGGATGGCCCGAATCACTGGCGTGACTGGGCCAGGGCTGGCCGGCCTCATCAGAAACCATGTTTTGGA
>PJEM01005038.1:72401-139305 GCA_004023845.1 Helogale parvula
TTGGTGATTTCAGAGAAAGGATGACTGGCTTTAGGGCTCATTCACTTTCTTGGGGGAGGGCTGATACATATCCGGAATGCTCTAAATCATCAAAGAGATTCACAAACAGATGTTTCAGCCTGTTTGGAGGGCTGAGACCCGAGAGGGGCTGCCGCCTTAACACGTGACTTTAAAGTGTTTCTTCTGAGTGTCACCGTGTCGTGTGCAACCCTTTACTGGACCCGGTTTTGCCCTGGCCACTGTGTGAGTGAGGGAGATGGGCGGCCTGGCGTCGGGTTCTGGAACAGGATTGGGAAACGGGGTCTATACTCCAGAGAGGAGCAGGAAGGTTTAACCTGAGGACGGCCCTTCAACTTTCTATGAGGGAAAACCACCTAATCAACGGTTGCAAATTATGTAAATTTGATGCAACAATCAGGCTTCTTGCTCCGCTGGATCATTTACCTTTTGATTTCAGAGAAGTGCAGCCCCGTGACTCTTTTCCTTATTTGAACCGGAGCGTGGCGCCCAGATATTTTCAGTCACACCCTCACCGGGGAGTGTATCTATGTAAATACGAGTTGGTAATTTCAGGCAGACACAGCTGAATTATTAGAATTCGGTTAATTTCAGCTCACCGGCTTCTGCGGCCTCTGTCCTCCGTGTGTTTTTCAGTTATGTTTCAAAACTTGAAACTGCTGTCATGGCTTTTTGGGCCCGGCTTGCTGGGAGCCTCGGATCCCCTGTGGCTCCGTCTGCAAGGAGGGAAGGGTGACTGCAAGAATTCTGACTGTGGCCGAGGAGGCTGGGGGAGAGGACAGAGGCGGCTTTGCTGTTTTATATTTCAAACAAAAAAAAAAATTCTTTTTTAATGTTTATTTTTGAGAGAGGAAGAGGCAGAATGTGAGCAGGGGAGGAGCAGAGAGAGAGAGAAAGAGAGGCAGGGGTGGGACCAAGAAGCAGGCTCCAGACTCTGAGCTGACAGCAGAGAGCCAGATGTGGGGCTCGAACTCACAAACCGTGACATCATGACTGGAGCCGAAGTCACGTGCTTAACCGACTGAACCACCCAGGTGCCCCTGCATTGCTGTTGTAATCCTTCTGACCTCCCGCCCCCAATTCCAGGGACCTTATATTTCATTCATTAGGACACAGGTAGAGTCTTGCTTGAGTACCAGTAATCCAAGCTAGGTTCACCCTGTTTTGTTTCCACCATGACTGATTTAGAAAGGAGGAGGAAAACCTTGCATCGAGTGAGGCAGCTCCTAGAATAGAATAATACATGGGTGAAAATAGAAAAAAGAACTCAGGACTTCGTGAAGCTCCATGATCGGAGTGACTAGTGTAGAGGCATCTAGGTGCGGGCATGTGAGTGGGTTGAAGTAGAAGGAAGATGTTGTTTTGGAACCTACTGTGTTTTGAACTCATCTGGTATTCAATACAATCGCAGTTCCTAAACAAGATGAAACTGTGTACAGCTAATGACATCAAATGTTTCCTCCTTATCTAATCAGGAATCTTCTCGAACAGCTAGATTAGATGGCATTCAGAATGGATAATATAAGAAATAATTACCAGCCATGTTTCGTTTGTGGAATTAACCATATGGCCTCGAACTTTGCATACATTGAGTTTGAAAATAAAACCAATAGAGAGCAGCGTATATAGTATTTTTAGCCAGTGGCACACAAGAATATGATACTCTGTTATTTTAACGTGCGCACGAAATACGATCTGCCTTTTGGAATACAGCAATTTCATGGTATTGGTGCATTTGCCCATTTCGTTTGCAGACTTTGATGAAATTGTAGTGTGTTGATTTGGGGAGGGGAGACAGTAGATCATTATGAGTAACATTCACTCAAGAAATCTATATTTGATTGTGCAAGGCAGTATTTGGGGCACTGGCTGCATGTTGGGAGCGGGCTAAAAATGCACCAGAAGCTTACAAAAGAATTTTGGGAAGAAAATAAATAACTAAGCCGTCTTCAAAAGTTTCATTCTTGAACGTTACCAATTATGGGAGACTTGGGCTTGTGCCGCTTTACATTACATCGAGTTTTAATATCCTCCGTATCATCAGCCTCCTCGTTGTAGGGATATAAAGGGCATGCCATTTTTTACCCAAGAAGAAGCCAAAACTCATAACATGAATTACCAGTCGTTAGTTGCGAGTCGTCCACTCTGTATAGTAACAGGCTAAGTGTGCCCACACGAGTGTTCAGGATACTGGTTACCGGACATATTTAGTGAGTTTGAAAATCCTTTTGATTGGGTCGTAGACGTTTGGTTTGTAGCTCTGTTCTTCATGCTCTGTTTCTCTCCTCATGTGTTGGTGACAGTGACACCACGCTGTCTGTTCAGGACCTACTTGTTTCATAATTTGTCAGCAGAAAACCCCCTTTCACCAGTGTCTCTTTTGACTTCCCCTTATAGCTGCAAACTAATTGCCGCACTCTGGGTGAACGGCTGAGCAAAGAAACAGCAACACAAATAGTTCCCTTGAAGATAAGAAACGTTGGCCAGTAATAGTAGAGCACGAGTTAGAATGGCATTTAAAAAGATTTTTTTTATGTTTATTTATTATTGAGACAGAAACAGAGCAGGAGTGGGGGAGGGTCAGAGAGAGAGAGGGAGACACAGAATCTGAAGCAGGCTCCCGGCTCTGAGCTGTCAGCACAGAGTCCGACGCGGGGCTCGAACCCACGAACTGTGAGGTCGTGACGAGAGCCGAAGTCGGATCCTTAACCGACTGAGCCACCCAGGCGCCCCTAGAATCTCATTCTAATTTTATAATTGGAAAGGTTCTCTGCTATTGGATTGGTGTCTAGGGATTGATAAGAAGGTGGGAAATCTTCATAGGTCCTGACTGGCGGTATGGAAAACACATAATTTCAGACATAGTAGGAAGTATATAGAATAGTGACTGCTTGTTGGACCTTAAGTTTTCAAGGGACAGTGAGAACAAAGTGAAGGTGTGGGGGTACCTGCGGATCCTGTACTTGGCTAAGGACCAGGGCTCCAATAGTTAAGAGCGCTACTCTCTTCATTCTGTAGACTAACTTTGTATTGTTTTGCAGTAGGCTACAAAATGTTTCACCCTTCAGTGTTCGCTCCTGTGCCAGGGAAGGTCTGGGCATGTGCTTGAGTAACATTCTTGAGTCCTTTACCATCCTGCCAAATGGGAGAACACTAAATATAATAGCACCTGCCTGGGGTGCCTGGGTTGTTCATTTGGTGAAGTGTCCAACTCTTGATTTCGGCTCAGGTCATGATCTCAAGGTTCGTGAGTTGGAGCCCCCAGTCTGGCTCTGCACTGACAGCACAGAGTCTGCTTGGGATTCTCTTTCTCTCCCCCTCTTCTGCCCCTCAGGGCTTGTGCTCAGGTGTGCACTGTCTCTCAAATAATAAATAAACATTAAGAAACCCCACCTACCTTGTAAGGATCAAGTGAGTATGAACCGCTTGAACAATGCCTAGACCAGTGCCTGATACGTGTTGTAAGTGTTCAAGAGCGGTGTCTGGGATTTGTCTAGAACACGAATCCAGGACGGTATTTTCAACTCTGCATTAAGCCACCGGCTGCATCAGACTTGAGCTTTCTCAGTCTTTTAGCTAAAAAAAGATAGCTCTTCTTGGGGTGATCCTTTATATGAGGTACCCTTGTGGGGGTGGGGGTTGGCAGAGGGAGATTTCAGGGTAGAGAAGGATCGATGATCTCTTAGCCACCTGCAGATTATGTCTTCCAACAAAATAAAGCTCTCCCCCCTTCCGCCTTTATTCCAGGATATTAGACGTAACCATAATATAAACATAACAGCACACTTCAAAACGAAGACAGAAGATTTCCAAGCTGCTCTGAATTATCTGGTTCATTGGACATTGGACTCGGTGTGATTTGGTCCTAGAGGGGCAGTGTTCCTTCTAGAAACGCGGTTCAGTTGCAGGGCCTCGGGCAGCCAGCCCTGGGACCCAAAGTTACTTTTGTCTGCAGCATAGGGATTGTGAGTTTCCCAACAGGATCATGCTGGCTTTTTTCCTTTCTGCTCCCGCAGAGCCGTGGGAGGGACTCTCTCGGATCTGCGTGGGTGGGTGGTGGGCTTCTGTGTGCTGGGCCGGCAGGCGGGTGCAACCTGGTTTTCGGAATGCGTTTCTCCTGCGTTCCTTTCTGCCTCCATTGAGGCCCGTCTGAATTGAGTAGGAGTAGCCATCTCTAGTGCTTTGCTGTGTTCTTTCTTCCAGTCCGAGGAGCCAGCTGGGGGATGTGTGGGTGTGTGCGTGGGTGTGACTCACCTTAGTTAGCTTGTGTGTGTGTGTGCGTGCGTGTGTGCGTGCGCGTGAGCGCTGCAGCCCCAGGTGTGGGGAGGGGGGCTGGGGGGGAATCCTGTCCTCCTGGCTCCACTCTGTAGCTTGCATACGTGTGTGGGTGACTCTCTGCCATCCCCTGAAGAGTTCAAACCAGGGGAAGGTTCTCCAACAGCTACCTTCCTGCCTTTTGTGCTTTTTCCTTGAGATCATGCTGCGTCCTGCACTTTAGTGCTCAAAGTCACTCTCAGCGTGAAGGTAGCCACTGGCCATGTGGAGTGTGCCTGGTCTGAATTGCTATGTGCAATAGGTGGAAAATACGCAGAGACTTTGTAATAGGGAAATAAGGCTGAATAACTTGATTTTTATAATGATGACATTTTAAGTTTATTTTGAGAGAGAGAGTCTGAGGAGGGGAGGGACAGAGAGTGAGAGAGAGCGAGAATCAGAAGCAGGCTCTACACATCAGCACAGAGCCAGCTGTGGGGCTCAAACTCACGACCACAAGATCATGATCTGAGCCCACACCAAGAGCGGGACGCTCAATCTACTGAGCCACCCAGGCGCCCTTGAAGTTCATTTTCTTAAATTGCTGAGTGTAGTTCTGTTGGCTGGATAAGCCACGGTATGTCCGTTTTGTCATCGGTTTATGGCCATTTGGCTATTTCCAGTCTTTGGCAAGTGTATGAGTAGGGCTGCTGTGTGTGGGTTTCTGTGAGGTCATGGTGGTCATCACTAGGGGCTCATTGCTTGCGTGGGTTTCACTTTATTATAAGAAAATGCCGAGTGACCGCACCCCTAGATAGCTCACAAGCAATGCATGAGGGTTCAGTTAGCTCTTGAGGGTTCATTTGTATTTGGTACTATTAGTTTTTAAAATCTAGTCATTATAAATAGTGATACTTTTATTTATTTATTTATCTTTTTGAGAGAGAGAGAGAGAGAGAGGGCAAGTACCAGTGGGAGGGGGGTAGAGAGAATCTTTAAGCAGGCTCCACGTTCAGCGAGGAGCCCAGTGCAGAGAGTAGGGCTTGATCTCACGAGCATGAGATCATGAGCTGACATCAAGATTTGGCCGGTTAACCCACTGAGCCTCACGGGCGCCCCAATTCTGGCCATTTAAAAGGTATGTAGTTAGAATCTCACTGTAGTTTTAATTTGCATCTCCCTAGTGACTGATAGATGTTGAGCATATTTTCATGTGTTTATTTGCCCCTTTTAAAATTGGGTTGTTAAGGGGTGCCTGGGTGGCTCAGTCAGTTAAGCACCAACTTAGGCTCGGGTCATGATTTCGCGGTTCACGAGTTCGAACCCTGCATCGGGCTCTGTGCTGACAGCTCAGAGCCTGGAGCCTGGAACCTGCTTGGGATTCTGTGTCTCCTTCTCTCTCTGCCCCTCCACCACTCATGCTTGGTCTGTCTTTCTCAAAAATGAATAAACACTAAAAAAAAAATGATTAAAAAAATGAAATTGGGTTGTTTATAAGGCACCTGGCTGGCTCAGTCAGAGCAGTGACTCTTGATCTCGGGGGCTGTAAGTTCGAACCCACGTTGGGTATAGACATTACTTAAAAATCAAATCTTAAAAAAAAAGAAATAAATAAAACAGGGGTGTCTCAGTCAGTTAAGCGTCCGACTTCAGCTCCGGTCATGATCTCATGCTTTGTGAGTTCAAGCCCCATGTCAGGCACTGTGCTGACAGCTCAGAGCCTGAAGCCTGCTTCCGATTCTGTGTCCGCCTCTCTCTGCCCCTCCGCAGCTCATGCTCTGTCTCTCAATAATAAATAAACGCCAAAAAACTCAAAAACAACACAAAAATTAAATTGGCTTGTCTCTTATTATTGAGTATTGAGATTAAAAAGTCTCAATCTGTTGTGGATTCTAGTCTATTATTAGATACGTGTTTTGCACGTATATTTTTATTTTCTGTATTAGTTCGTTTAGGGCTGCTGCAATAAAGCACTGTAGACTGTATTGCTTAAATTTATTTTTAGAAATTAAGTTTATTAACAAATTTATTTTCTTACAGTTCTGGGGGCCAGAAATCTGAGCTCAGGTTTGTTTCTTTTGAGAACCGCTTCCTTGGCTTTCTTTGGTCATCCCTGACCCGTCCAGATTTTCTCTTCTTTAAGAACACCAGTTAGGTTTGAGTACAGCCCAACCTAATGACCTTGCTCACCTCTTTAAAGAGCCATCTCTAAATAGAGATACACTCTGAATCTCTCTCTGCCCTTCCTCTGCTCGCACTCTGTCTCTCAAAAATAAACATTAACAATTTCTAGAAGGCCTTTGAGTCTCTCTGGTCAGAACTGAGGGTCTGACAGCAGCCCGTGTGGGCCCCCTGCAGCAGCCGCCCTGCTGGCTGGTGCTGGTGGCCGGGTGGCCTGTGGGTGTCACTGAAGATCCCGGAGTGCAAACCTTGTACGGCTGGGAGCTTGTGGAGCCCAGCTTGTCTCACACGTGTCTAAGGCTGCCCTTTCTTCTGTTTTGCTCGCGCGCGCTCTCTCTCTCTCTCTCTCTCTCTCTCTCTCTCTCTCAGTGTTTATTTATTAGAGAGAGGGAGGACAGGGAGAAAGAATGAGTGGCGGAGGGGGCAGAAAGAGAAGGGAGACAGGACTTGATGTGTACTCCTCCCTGACTCCGGAGAGCTCCATGTGGGGCTCGAACCCACGAACCGTGAGATCATGACCCAAGCCGAATTTGAATGCTTTAACCACTTAACTGACTGAGCCGCCTAGACGTCTGTTTTCAGCAGCCGTGCTCCAGCCTTTAGTTTGTAGATACTGTGCCTTAAAAGATGTATTTGCCCTTGACCATCAGGCTTCTTGGTTTCTGTCCTTGAACAGCCTCACACACCCACCTGTGTCTGTTTTGAGTAAGGAGATCCACAGGCTGGATTCTTCCAGGAGCAGCTGCTGCGTCTTCTCCAACAGGTTCTGGTCTTGCTCACCCCACACTCCCCCATTCTGTCCCCCAGAAGTCAGCGCTACCATTCCACTTGCTGCCTCTTCAGCCTTCCTTTCCTTAAAGACTTCTAGAATCTATGCCTTGGACCCGAGTGCAGTGTTTTTTTCAACTCTGGTTTTTCTCTGCGCTAAGGAATTTTGAATCAAGACCCAGCGCTTGGGCATGCACCCGCGCACACACACTCCACTGAAACATGTTTCATAAGATCTCGCCTTATTATGATTTCTCTTTATCTGTGACATATTCTGACCTGTCCGGTATATTTTTTCTATTTAATTTAGAAGAAAGAGACTTGTCCACAGACCTAGCATATGGATTTCCTAGGAGAGACGATTGCAGCTTGTCCTGGTTTTATGTGTGTTAGTCATCGCTACACAGAGGCCCCTTCCTCTTAAACCACGATGTGTGTGAGAGGGAGGGCCTCCCCCAACTTGACCCTTGTGCCTCATTTTACTTCACATTTGAAAAGAAGTACAGGGGTGGGGGCACTTGGGTGGCTCAGTCGGTTAAGCGTCTGACTTCGGCTCATGTCATGATCTCACGTTCGTGGGTCCAAGCCATACGTCGGGCTCTGTGCTGACAGCTCAGAGCCTGGAACCTGCTTCGGATTCTGTGTCTCCCTCTCTCTCTGCCCCCCCCCACCCCCTACTCATGCTCTGTCTCTCTCTGTCAAAAAATAAATAAAACATTAAAAAATTTTTTTAATTTTTATTTTTTTATTTAAAAATGTTTTCTTAAAAAAATTTTTTTTTGTTTGTTTATTTTGAGAGAGTGCACGCAGGGGAGAACGGAGAGAGGGAAACCCAGAATTCAAAGCAGGCTCCAGGCTCTGAGCTGTCAGCACAGAGCCCAACGCGGGGCTCAAACCCATGAACTGTGAGATCCTGACCTGAGCCAAAGTCAGACGATTAATGGACTGAGCCACCCAGGCGCGCCCCCCCCCCCCCAATTTTTTTTTTTTTTTTTAAAAAGGAGTACAGGGTCCTTGCTAGAGCTGGCATCAGGGTGATTCTGCCTTTTCTCACAGAGATGCCCTCCATCTCAGTGGTTCCCCACAGAACCCTGGGGTTCTCAGAGTCCCTTTTTGGGGGCCTTTGCATGTAAGAAACCTTATCCTCATAATCCAAGAGGTTGCTTCCTGTTTTTACTCTCCTCCTCTCCCGAGTGAGTGGTGGGACTTTCCAGAATACTACACGATGTAAGAGATCACATAAGATTAGGAGAATGCAGTGACTGAGTCAAGCCAGAACCAACTGGGCAGCATTGCCTCATCTATCACTAAATACTTTTTTATTTTGGTAAAACCGGTGTTCACAAGAATGCTACTTATGTTAACATGGGGTGGTTATTTTCTAAATGAATTAATATATATTTAAAAATTTTCTCCGTTTGACTTTGAAAAATTTTGAAAGATTTTATTTATAAAAAAATGTTTAAAGTTTATTTATTTTTGAGAGAGAGAGAGAGCGCGCGCGCACGAGCGAGTGGGGGGGGTGGTATGGGGGGACAGAGGGTCCCTAGCGGGCTCTGTGCTATCAGCAATCCAATGCGGAGCTCGAACTCAAGAACTGTGAGATCATGACCTGAGCCTAAGTTAGACGCTTAACCAACTGAGCCAGGTGCCCCTAAGATTTTTATTTTATTTGTTTTTAAGTAATCCATATGCCCAGCGTGGGGCTCAAACCTACAACCCTGAGATCTAGAGTTGTGCGCCTACCGACTGAACCAGCCAGGCACCCCAATTTGAAACACTTCCATTTGAAGATTTCTCTCTTACACTTGTTTCTCAGTATTTGTGTATCTGTATCCTGCGTAAACAGCAGCCGCTTTGGTCCCCAGTAATTTTTCAGAGATCAAAGAGACCCTGAGACCCAGCAATATGACAGTCACCGCTCTACTTACATGTTGTGGGGCCTAAATAAACCCCGTGTAACTGGAGGTCTAAACACCTTCTCCCCTTAAAAGAAAGTGTTATTCTAGGAAATTGCAAATATCTGCAAAAGTAGTGAAAAATAATGTAAAATGCTACCACATACACCTGTCCTGGCACCAGCTCTATTCAGCTCGTGGTCACTTGTTTCATTTATAGTCGTTCTTCTGATGGGATCGTGGGGAAGCAGATCTCAAACCTCCCGTCGTCTGCTTTTACACATTTCATTATTAATCTTTAAAAGATGATTCTATTTTAAGAAAACATACACGTGGTACCGGTAATATAAATGTTTTAATCTCTACTAGGCAGTATTCAAATGTTCTTTACTGTCTCTCATTTTGTTTTTATTTATTACTTTAAAAAATTTTTTTGTTTACTTTTGAGAGAGAGAGAGAGGGAGAGGGCACAAGTTGGGTAGGGCCAGAGGCAGGCTTCGGGGTAGGGACAGAGGATCTGAGGGGGCCTCCACACTGCCAGCAGTGAGCCCCACGTAGGGCTTGAACTCACAAACTGTGAGATCACAACCTGAGCCGAAGTCAGACGCTCAACTGACTGGGCGTCCCTCTCATTTCGTTGTTTAAGGCTGGTTTAAAATGAGGTCCATTCGTTGAGATTGGTTGATTAGAAACACAAGTTTATTACTAATCTGACACCCCCACCATTACCCTCGCCACTGCAGTGTGTCATTTGTTGAAGAAACCGGGTCGGTTGTCCCCAGGGGGCATAGGTTTGGGCGAGCAGGTGTGCGGGCTAACTTCCCAGCAGCAGCTCAGGCCAGTGTGAAACACCGGATTGTTCATAGGGTTTGCTTTGAGGGTGGGCCATCCTTGGTGGTATTTTGTATGCCGTTTTTTTCCTCCTGGCTGGCCTCCGCTTTGTCCCCTCCACACTTTTCCTCTTTCAACCCCTACTCTGCACTCTTTGAGGGACACAGAGCTACTGTATGTGTAGTGTTCAGTTGTTACCTGGAAACTTCTTGAAGATTCTTGACTCCTTGGGTCTATGAGTGCCACTGTGCTTGGGTATGTGACATGACGGAGAGTGTGGGAATGTGCAGTTGTACTTCGCTCAGAAATGCACATTCAGGGGCACCTGGGTGGCTCAGTCCGTTAGCGCCATACCCTTGATTTTGGCCCAGGTCACGATCTCGTGGTTCATGGGTTTGAGCCCCCCATGTCGGGCTCTGCAGTGACAGCACAGAGCTTGCTTGGGATTCTCTTTCTTTCTCTCTCTATCAAAATAAATAAAAAGAAAAAGGGAAATGCACATTTAGTGAAGACTTGAGGGTGTGATCTGTCTGGGGGGCCCTAGGTCAGCGGAAATGTGTGGGAGGCTGAACTCAGCCGGGGCACTGGTGGGCTGGTGGTGCTTGGAGGTGTCTGGGGGGGCCTGGCTGGGGACAGGGAGGGAGAGGATTGAGCACTCGTGAAGCCAGGGGAGGGATCTCGTGTGAACAGGCCCCCCAGGACCAGAGACAGTTGGTGGGTAGTTTTTCCAAAAACCAGATCAATGTCCTGGGAGAGGACCAGAGCCTAAAAGGAGGTCTCTGCCCTCTTTACGTGCACACTCTGGTCCTTCGTGATTCCAGCCCTTTCCTTTGGGAAGCCTTCCTCCTCCGCCCCAGTTGGATGTGTCTGCCTCTGTGTCGCTCTCTTCTCACCTTGTTCCTATTTCTGTCACAGTGCCAGTCACACAGGATGTGAGTCGTTTGTTTTCAGAGACGGCTTCCCCCTCCTGCTGCCCTTGGCCCCCTGTGATCCGTCTTGTTAGCAGATTGCTGGTGCATATTTACCACATGCCTGGCATGGGCGGCTGTTCAGTGCCGCCAGCTGAATGAAAGACTGGCTCCGAATGAGAGTTTGCGGAGGCAAATACCAGGAGGTGAGGCCTGGGTCATCCTGCAGCTGCCCGGGGAGGGGTTTTCAGCAGGATGGGGGCCCTTGTAGGTCCTGAAAGAAAGCTTGGGGGCACACTAACCTTGGTGTTCTCAGCGCCCCGGGAGCCGAGACCATGCCCACTGAGGCACCGGCGTGGAATTGACAAGGCCAGGAGCATTCACCAGGAGTCAGTGGTCCAGGCCCCTAAGTGCTGTTTACTGAGCACCTAGCATGTACGAGGCACTCTGTGAAGTGGGCGTTGGCATTTCCAGTTCAGCTCTGCACGTAGGTCCTGCTAACTTTTTGAATTTTTTATTTTTAAAGGGTTTTTTTGGGGGTTTTTTTTTTTTTTGAGACTGATATAGGGTGTTAGAGACAGAGTGTGAGCAGGGGAGGGGCAGAGAGAGAGGGAGACACAGAACCCAAAGCAGGCCCCAGGCTCTGAGCTGTCAGCACAGAGCCCCACATGGGGCTCAATCTCCTGAACTGCGAGATCATGACCTGAGCTGAAGTCGGCCGCTTAACCACTGAGCCACCCAGGCGCCCCTTTCTCTGCTGTCTTCTTCTCTCTGTAGGTCTTGGACAAGTTCCTTGGAGAAATGCCATGAATGACAGATGCTGGTATAAAACTTATTAGTTTGTCACTGGAAGGATCCAGGACTACAGATGTGTGGTGCTTAGACCATAGCTAAACCTTCTTGAGTGCTTACTCTGGTTTTTACGAATCAGGATTCAAAGCATAAAAAATGTTCACCCAGGGGTGCCTGGCTGGCACCGTTGGTAGAGTATGCAACTCTTTGTTTGTTTGTTTTTTCAAATAAGTTTGTTTGTTTATTTTGAGAGAGACAGAGACAGCGTGAGTCGGGGAGGGGCAGGCGAGAGAGTCCCAAGCTGGCTCTGTGTTGCCAACTCAGAGCCTGACGTGGGGCTTGAACTCATGAAACCACAAGATCGTGACCTGAGCTGAAGCCAAGAGTCAGTGCGCTTAACCAACTGAGCCACCCAGGGACCCCTGTAGCACTTGATCTCGGGGTTGTGAATTCGAGCCCCACGTTGGGTATAGAGATTACTTAAGAAAATCTGTAAAAAAAAAAAAAAAATTCATCCGAGTTTTCTAATATTAACTTTTACTTGTTAAAGCCAAGCCTGGAGTCAGCCTTACTCCAGACTTCAGAATATAAATACTGCTGAGACTATGGGTGCCCCTGGGACTTCAAACCAAGAGATTCGAGTTGTCTAGAGTCCCCTCCCCCCATGTCACGTTGGTAGTGACTTCACTGACAACACCTCAGCCGGTGTTTCATAGGACGTGTTTGGTGTTTATAGGTACTCTGGTGGGTAACCTGTTGCTGCTGGAGGAAGGCTGCCTGTTGCCCATTAGATCGATGGCTTTGGAAGCCCTTAGCCCTGAAGGGTGGGCTGGGGACACACCCCTTGTCACACAGCTGGTGCAGAGGCTAGAAGTGAAAGGCACAGAAACAGCCAGCAGGCCCGCAGATGTAATGCCCTTGAAACAGCCATTTTGCTAGTTCTCATGTTTCCCTTGGTACCAGACGAGTGTCTGTACCCCCACTGGAAGTCCATTGGCTGTAGGAAGCCGACTACGAGGTCAGCAAAAATTCAGGAACCCAGAGATACAGTCTGTGTATTGGTGCTTGAATGTAATCAGGCGGAAAAAAATGTCCTTTTACTATGTTTGCATTATTTTGGTGTCCTCTGAGCTCTGCACTTCCCTCTTAACCATCATCTTAGCCCTTGGGATGCTGGTCTGGGATGCTTCTGCTCTGTGGTTGTGATGAGTTCTTCCAGGAGAGGGGAGGGGAGGGGAGAGGTGGTGAGGGGAAGGGGTGTGAGTGGGATGGATTCCGAGAGGGATGGGCAGGAAAGTCGGCTGCCACCAAGGGTCCGTGGCCCACGGTAGGGAGCGTAGGGCAAGGTGACCGCCTCCTGGGATCTAACAGATGGTGGATATGCTGAAATGGACTCCCTTAATGGTGCTACCTACTCCTGGCAGGCTTGCTGAAAACCAGAGGGTGTGTGTGTGTGTGTGTGTGCGCGTGTGTGCACAGAACACAGTGTGATGGCCTCTTCTGTTGCTCCCACCCCCACCTGAAGGCGCACAGATTCGGTGGCATCTCCTGGTCACGAGCAGGGTGTCCGTCTTTGCCCTGCAGCCTAGACCTCTCACACTGCCTCCACCTTGTGAGGGTCAGGCAGCCATTTGGATTTTGTGTCCCCGTTTGCAGACTGGTGAGTTGGGCAGTGTTTTACCAAAGTCACTGGGTTTTGTCTTCAGATGTCTTCTTTGGCCCAGACGCGGAACACCTTTATCCTCGCGGGGGAGATCAGTAAAGAACCCGAGCCCCGTGCGAGGTTGCGAATGTCGTTTTCCGGAAGAATTTGCCGTGGAGCGTTGGTGGGGTGTTGTGCTGTTCCGTAGTCTTGCTGACTGGAAAAGCGTACCCTGCTTGGTGGGTAACCTACAGCTCAGTGCTGATCGGTGAGATGTGTGTGTGTGTGTGTGTGTGTGTGGCAGCATCTTGCTTTCACTTAATTTCTACTGAATTTCGGGGGGGGCGGGGTTACTGCAATTAAACTTGGCCTTCATGTAAGGAAGGAGTTGTGATTTCTTTGGTCACGACCCGGGGAAAATGACATGTGTGTACTCCAGGAGTGAGTTCTGATGAGAACCTTTGTATTCCCCCTCAACATCCCCCCCCCACTTTTTTTTTTTTTTTATTTCACAAGTCAGGCTGTAACTTTAAAAGAAACTGTAGGAGCTGCTCCCCAGGTTATTCACAAAATGAGTCTTTGTCTGCTTTTTTTTCATTCACCATCTGGTTACAAAGCTAAATTGGAATCATGCTTGTTTTAATTATTTTCTACTTGTGTGGCCAGGAGGTTATTTGGTCTGTGAGGTTACGCAGCAGCGCGCTTTCTCGTTAATACCACGGCGTCCACATCCTGCTCCGGCACCCGAACGGTTAAGTCGGTCCACTTGTGTGGCCAGCGCCTGATACAACGCAGTGGTCACGACTTAAAATTACCAGAGGAAATGTGGTGTCAGTGTGTGGGTTTTTTTTCCCCCCTTCTCTCTTTCTTTTTTTGTTTTAATCTCCAATAATGTTAATTAAGTGCATTTTTCTTCCAACAGAAATATGATTATAAATGGCTTAGGTTGACAGCTTTAGATTAGCACATGGTGTTATGAAAGGGACAATGTGTATTTCAAAAATTGGTAAATTAAAGTATTCAAAACACTTACATTTTGAACACCCTCAACAGCATGAATAATGGAAGGAGCGTAGTCAGAAACTTCTCTGTTCAGTCATTATTTTTAGTGAATCAGCCAAGAGATGCAAGCATGGCAAAGAGGTAGTGTTTAAGACTAGGAAAGTGCCATCAAAAGGTTTTTAAATTAAAAAAAATTTTTTTTTTGCTGTTGTTTAAATCCTCATTTCTCCACTTTCCTGCTTTGGATCACTGAATTCTTAAAAGTAGTCAGTTGTTTTTGGAAGATGACTTTATTCAGGGTCTGTGACATATTCTTAGGTGTGATTTAGTAATTGTTTCTTCAGCAGCAAACGCTTAACTGTTCCTTACAATAGGCAATGAAACTTCCTTTGAAATCCCCAGCGGCTCTGACCCCATTGTCCTCCCAACTCCCCATTTAAAAAGCAAAATGAAACGCACACGGGGGCTGATATTTGGGAAAGGAAAACAGGAACCCCCCTCCCCCAGAGTACTTTTACTTAAAGCTGTCCTTCTGAGCAAGACTTTATGGACTATCCAGAGATTTGGGCACGCTCGCTAAGGTGATCCATTACAAATGTATGTTCTGGCACAAGAGCCGAGGCCGGGTCATGACCAAAAAATTTGGAAAGGCTGGTAAAAAGTACTGCCAAACTAAAACCCAGTAGCTTTCACTTAGGCATACATCAATCAGCATGTCAGAGGAGGAAGGTGGGAGGATTAAAATAGGCAGGGGAAAAATGCCTACAAAGGACGATGAGCAATATTCACATAGAAATGACTTCATCGATAATATGCTGGTATTTTACAAAGGGGGTGTCAAATGGTTGTTTCAGAAAAACAGACTAGAACTTGCCTCATGAATTTAAAAATCTATCTGAATAGTCATAGGAGGCCAGACATGCTTCTTTCTTCTATTTTGAATGAATTAAAGTCCATTGTGAACTGGTGTTCACCTAAAAGAGTTAAAACCAAGTATTTTATTTTCATGTTGTTAAAGCGGTATGTCTTTTAAGGCAGGACTGTGTAGAAACAGTTTCCTTAAGCAGATCGGGCAAAATTTAAAACCTCTTCCAGTGGCCCTTAACTTGCCTGTATTTCTAAAGGACTGTTTGTTAGGGGCGCCTGGGTGGCTCAGGCGGTTGAACCTCTGACTCTGGATCTCAGCTCAGGTCATGATCTCACCATTTGTGAGGGCTGACAGTGCGGAGCTTGCTTGGGATTCTCTCTCTCTCTCTCTCTCTCTCTGCCCCTCTTTGCTTGTTGCGCGCTCTCCCCCTGCCCCTGCATAAATAAATTAACATTAAAAATTTTAGGGGAATAATTCGTTAGAGAAACTAAAGCTTGTACTTCAGCGCCGGGAAAAGAGACCAGGGTATTCGGCGGAAGGATTTGGCTTGCAGTTTTGAGGGGTGGGGTGTGCTCCTGACACAAGTATCGTCCGCCTCCTTGGTCTTGGGCCTGTCTGCGAGGCCTTGTCGGTTGCAGCCAGGGATTTTGCTGTTTAGACTTTGCCAAGGTGCAGGACACAAATAATTCTGGAAGTAGATTTGCCTCAAAGGCAAATCCAAAATGGAGAACTAGACACACATTCTTTTCTTTTTTCTACATACATAGAGACACACACACACACACACACACACACACACGTTTGTTTCTAAAGCTTCTTCCCACTATCTTTTAAAAGTAGCTTTATTTTTTTTCAATTTTTATTATTTTATGTTTTATTTCTTTTTGAGAGACCACAAATAGGGGATGGGCCAAGAGAGAGGGAGACAAAGAATCTGAAGCAGGCTTTGCGCTGGCAGCACTGACCTTGACGCGGGGCTCCAACCCATGAACCAGAAGGTGATGACCTGGGATGAAGTTGGATGCTCAACCGACTGAGCCACCCAGGCGCCCCTAAAAACAGCTTTATGGATGGGCGCCTGGGTGGCTCAGTTGGTTAAGCATCCCACCCTTGACCTCAGCCGAGGTCATGATCTCATGTTCATGTTGGACTGTGGGGAGCCTGCTTGAAATTCTCTCTGTGCCTTACCTGCTCATGCACGCATGCGTGTATGCTTTCTCTTAACACGAGTAAACTTTAGGGGCACCTGGGTGGCTCAGTCAGTTAAGCATTCGACTTTGGCACAGGTCATGATCTCGCGGGCCGTGAGTTCAAGCCCCACGTCAGGCTCTGTGCTGACAACTAGGAGCCTGGAGCCTGCCTTGGATTCTGTGTCTGCCTCTCTCTCTATCCTGCGCGCGCGCTCTCTCTCTCTCTGTCTCAAAAATAGCTAAACACTAAAATTTTAAAAAATGAATAAACTTAAAAAAGATTTAAAATCAAAATAGCTTTATTGAAATATAATCCATTTACCATAAAATTCTGTATATGGATATACATAAAGAATGGTATATAATTCTTTGGTTTTTAGCATATTCTGAGAGTTCTGCTCTGTGATTTCAGTACATCAGTCCTAAAGGAACCCAGAATGTTTTTTACATTTTTCCTGAAAAAAATTTTTTTTAATGTTTATTTTTTTTTGAGAGAGAGAGAGAGAGAGAGAGAGAAAGAGAAAGAACAGGAGAGGAGACACAGAATCCAAAGCAGGCTTCAGGCTCTAAATGCCAGCACAGAGCCCGACATGGGTCTCCATCTCACAAACTGCAAGATCATGACCTGAGCCGAAGTCGGACGCTTAACCGACTGAACCACCCAGGCGCCCCAAAGGAACCCCGCATCTATTAGCAGTTACTGCCTGTTTCCTCTCTCCAGGCCCTGGCAATCTCAATGTCCTGTCCATTGTTGTGGATTTGCCTCTTCTGGCCATTTCATATAAATGCAGTCATAAAATATGTGGTCTTTGTGTCTGGCTTCTTTCACTTATTATAATATTTTTGAGGTTCATCCATGTTGTACCACGAATCAGTATTATATTCCTTACTTCTCATCTGCATTTCGAAAAATTGCGAGGAAGTGTACATAATAAAATTCCCCATTTAATTTTTTTTATATTTTTTTTTAATGTTTATTTAGTTTTGAGACAGAGACAGAGTGTGAACAAGGGAGGGGCAGAGAGAGAGGGAGACACAGAATCTGAAACAGGCTCCAGGCCTTGAGCTCTCAGCACAGAGCCCAACGCGGGGCTCAAACCCACGGACTGTAAGATCATGACCTGAGCCGAAGTCGGACGCTTAACTGACTGAGCCCCCCAGGCGCCCCAATAAAATTACCCATTTTAAGCAATGTTAGGAATGTCGTTCAGTGGCACCGACTTTATTCACTGTGTTGTGCAACCATCACTATCAGTTTTCAAGAATTCATTCATTCTTATTGCCAGGAATATTCCATTATACAGATAATATCACATTTATTTATTTGTCAATTGAACATTTGTTTTCTGTGTTGGATATTATAAACAACACTGCTATGAACATCTGGGTGCAAGATTTTGTCTGGACATAGGTTTTGAATTTTCTTGGATGTATGCCCAGGGGCGGAATTGATTGGTCATATGGTAGCTCCATGCCGTTTATACGTCTTTATTGGAGAAAGGTCTATTCACGTCCTTTGTCCAGTTTTTAAACATTTATTTGAGATTGAAGGAGCGCACATAGGGGAGAGACACAGAGAGAGAGAATCCAAGCAGGGTTGCCACGCAGATCCCGAAGTGGGGCTCCACCTCAGGAACCTTGAGATCATGACCTGAGCCAGCGTCAGACACTTACCTGACTGAGCCACCCAGGCACGCCTCCCTCCTTTCCCCAGTTTCTAAATTGGCTTGTTTGCCGTTTTATTGTTGGCCCGTAAGCATTCTTTATATAGTCTGGATACAGGTCCTTCATATGATACATGGTTTGCAAATACGTCGAGAAATAAGGGGTATGTCATACCCCATATTGTCGTAGAAATAAGGGGTATAGTAGATGTTCCTTTATTCTCAGATCCCTCTGAACGAGTCTTGGAATTGACAGAAAGGATTATAGCTCGTTTAGCATCCGCATCTGTTTACGAACGTGAGGGTGGAGGAAGGAAATGGAGGTTGAGTTATGTTGAGTTCATGGTGCCGTGCATATGAGTGATCAGGGAATCTTGGGTCAGGGGACACCTACCACTGAGGCAGTAACGCACAGTTCAGATAAGTACTGACGGAATCAGTTATCTGGAGAAGAGAGGAGGTGTTTTTTTTTTTTTTTTTTTAAATTTTTTTCAATAGTCTGTGGTTATTGGTATGGACGGACACACAAAACCCATTTAGTGGGCAGACCTTTAAAATGAAACGCTTTCCAGTGGGAGTCCACAGCCCCAGTGGAAGGCTGGTTGGCTTTACGCAGGAGCGTTCTCAGAGCACGTGCAAGTCCGTATGGATGTGCAAACAGGAATTGATCTGACAGCGTGAAGACACGGCAGCCTTCTCTAATTAAAGCCTCTTGATGACATTAAACTGTGTTGCTTAATTACAATAAATCATACATTAACAGATCGTGTCTCCGAAGAGGCATTGTCAGTGTGCTGCAAAATGGAACAGGATTTGACCTTGTAATCGTGGGGGTTCCCACGAGGTGATGACTCTGGTCAGCAAGAGGAATGTGAGCCCTCCTGGAGTTACTCTGGAAGAACTCGAGAATGCATCCTGATGATTCTGTCTGTATTGAGGATGTGTTTTATCGGGGCATGTCCTTTAAATGGGAGGGTGTTTTCTGTACATTGAAGGGAATAGAGGTTTTCATTCATTCGCTGTTTATTTCCCAGCCGTTGACTCTCTGACCCTCTCTGAATTCTCAAGCTGGTCTGGACTTGACTTAAGTTCTACAGGGGTGTTGCAGTCACCGGGCAGAGAGCTTGCTCCTTTTTCCCTTCTTTACTCTGCATTTTGAGCCTCTGTCTACCAGATGGGTGAAGCAGGTATTGGCTCTTGTTCCCAGAAGCATCTGGAAGCCATTGAATCATGTTCTGTATGTCCCTTTCTTAGATTCCTAATACTATAATATTTGAGATAGATAGTGCATAACCATAGAAACAGAAGATCTTTTTGAAACTCTTCACGAAGTAATAATAAAATATGGGTGAATGTGGGACTGGGAAGATTCTAGTTCCTGTTCAAAATGGACTCCTAGTGCCAATTCAGGAAGTGGAATATAATAGCATATGACACCACCTAGGCTCATGAATGTTGCTATTAATTTATTTTTATTGGCTTAATTTTCAAGAATTAATGGCATTAAACCAGTGAGGTATATTTAATTTCTTCTTGATGCAGACTGTTAAACACTGACCAGCCTTTCTTCTCTTCTTGATTTTATAAATGGTGATGGATCTGTAGACCTGGAGGGGCCCCTGGGGATTACTTTGTCCACACCCCTCGTTTCGTGCATGGCACCTTGTGTAGGGCAGAGGTCTGCTTTGTACCCAGACGTTGGAGGGCGGGGTGCTACCTGTATGTAAATAGCCTTCGGCACATAGGCTCTTCCCCTACAAAGTTCTTTCTCCTTTCTTTGGATCCTGGACACCTGTATTCCCTTCTTTTGTTCTCTTCCTGTTTCTGACCGGTCTCTGGTTGCCGTTCCTCTTTTTCTGCTTGCCCCTAGTTGCTGAGTGTCCACGGTTCTTGCTAGAATGTGCAGAAGAACCCCCGATTCTCTCCACGGCGTTTCCTCCCAGCTCGGCCATTCCTGTATGACTGCTCATGTCCCTCGTGGCCAGCAGTTAGAACGGGTTCTCTATAACCCCCCACTTAATTTTTATTTTAGAGAGAGCAAACGAGAGTGAGCACGAGTGGGGGAGAACAGCAGAGAAAGAAAGAGAATCTCAAGCCACCTCCATGCTCAGTGCAGCGCGTGATGCGAGGCTCAGTCTCACAACCCTGGGATCATGACCTGAGCTGAAATCAAGCTTAACCAACTGAGCCACCCAGGCGTCCCCTCCTCCTCTGGGTAGATGTGGCTGGCCAAAGCATGGCTCCTTCCTCACCTGGTGAACACCGCCGTGGTCACGGGCAGGGAGAGGCCTTCTGTCCCTGAAACTACAGAAACGACAGGTGGAGCAGTGATGTAGATCGCCTCTGGGAGGGAAGGAAAAGTATGTCAAGTCTAACTTACTATGTTTTATGACACTCTTCCTCAAATTTCAGCGTATTGTTAAAAAGAGGAATCCAAGGATTAAATACATTGGCTTGTCAAAGTTTGGAATGAATTACATTTGTCAGCCTCAAAAACGAATGATTGCAGTATGCATCTTAAGCATACATTTCAGGCAACATTTGTAAATTCCTGTGTACAATGGTAGATACTAAGGCTTTTGTAAAGAAACCATGTTGCTTGGGGAAAGAATGTTTTACTAAAAGAATGCTTTACTAATTCCCAGATGTTAAAAATTGCTCTCTGGAGTTTGTTAGAAACACACCCCCTTCAGTGTTCTGTTTCAGCATCGGCTTATATACAGCGTAATAGGGTGTGTGTGTGTGTGTGTGTGTGTTTTCATTATAAAGTAAGAATTTTAAATATAAGCGTTAACACATGTTATGGCCTAACCAGGATTATGTATCTTAACATGCTGTCCAGGCTCAGGACCCCATCAGGGTCGAGAATTAGCACTGGACTTGGAGCATGTTTCTTCGGCCAGGCAAAGGTTCACTTATTTTCAGTATGGAGAGTGGTGGTTCAGTAGGTCACACATACCAACCGATTTCTGTCACTTTTGACCCCTCTCCGGTGTCTTCAGGCAGTAGGGTGTCTCTGTGCCTGCAGATGCTGCCTTCCGGTGCCCCCAAAATGCCTTGCGTGCCCCTTCCTCTGTGTGTGTGAGCTTTCTCCGCTCTCCCTTCTGACGCCCAGGGACCTCACAGAGCGGGAAACATCAAGGGCTGGTGTTTCAGCCCAATTTTTTTAATTCCATGGCTTACATAACATGAATGGTACCTTTAATATTTCTCTTAAAAAAAATAAAGTTTATTAATTTATTTTGAGAGAGAGAATCCCAAGCAGGCTCTGAGCTGGGAGCGCAGAGCCCGATGGGGGGCTCAAACTCCTGAAGCGTGAGATCACGACCTGAGCTGAAATCAAGAGTTGGATGATTCACCGACCGATCCGTCCAGGCGCCTCAGTACTTTGCTTTGCATCAGCTGGGCACGCAGTGTACCCACGACACGGGAGTGGTTCCGAGCACATAGTCTGGGGCTAGTTTCGATTCCTGGGAACTGATCTACCAATTTCCAGGCTAGACAGCCTACTTCCCATCTTACCTTGAACGGTCTTTTCAGTGGATGAGTGTTGGAAGAGTTATGGAATTGACAGGTTGGAAACGTTTGCTTTATGTCGGGCTGATTCCCATTCGTGTGACCTGGTGGTCATGCTCATTACGATTACAGGCAGGACGGGGAAGGTAGATTCATGGTGTTGATGTAACAGCCTTCATTCCCGTCCTTCTTACTAGTTCCTTCCAGGTCAGAAATGTATCTTGGGGCATGCCTGGGTGGCTCAGTTGGTTAAGCCTCTGACTTCAGCTCAGGTCAGATCTCAGGTCACACTCGGAGCCCTCAGATCCTCCTGTGGCCTGCCTCCTCCTGAAGCCGCCTGTGGGATACTCCCCGGACTGTGCTTCCAAGCCGGAGTGTCCCCAGGATCATGGGAACCTTGTCCACGTTGCGGCCACCTTGACAGGAGCACGCTTGCAGCGCTCACCTCTTTCAAATAAACCCAATGACCTGTAGCTCTCAAAAAACAAAAAATGGAAAAAAAAAAAAGAGTAGAAAGAGACTGCGTTCAAAAGGAAATATTTTCTCCGATACCTACGCTATCCTTCCTGCCCTTGTCATGTTAGAAAACGTGTTATTTTCAGTGTCACGTAAAAGTTCTTGATGGTTTTTCTCAGGTGCAATTTTGAGATGTTTCCTTGTTAATGGAAAAGTATGAAATAGTCACGCAGAACCAGTACACTCTCTCTAACCTAGTCTCTATGGTGGTATATTATACTTTCTGGGTTTTTTTTTTTAAATGTTTATTTTTGAGAGAGAGGTAGAAAGTGGGGGGGGGGGCAGGGGCAGGGAGAAAGGGATCGAGAGACTCCCAAGCAGGCTCCGGGCTGTCAGCGCAGAGCCCAGCGTCAGGGCTCGATCTCGTGACCCCTAAGATGATGACCTGAGCCTAAATCAAGACTCGGATGCTTCACCGTCTGAGCCACCCAGGTGCTCCTGTGTGTCCTTTCCCACTCATCCACGTTTTGAATAGAAAATTTTAAAAAATGTTATTCTTATCTGTAGTTAGGATTTTTTTTTTCTTTGAAACAGCGTGCAAGAGGCTTCCTGAGGCCCATGGGCTTTCCGTTTCTCCGCAGCAGATGGGGAAGCGGGCAGGCCTGGGGCGGGCCCCGGCCTCACAGCTCATGGAGGCCATCCGCTGACCTGCCGCCCGTCCTCTGGGGGTCTGCCTCCGTGTAGGTGCTCAGTAAGCAGGGTCCACCGTGCTCCATTGATGACACCTTCTGTTTTGTCATCAGAGAGGTTTATATTTAAACTTTCTTCTTGGAGTACGAACATACTCTAGGAATTACTGAAGGGACGCCGGTTAATTCTGCCATTGATAGCTCGGCTCGTCATTCGTCGGTAAACGGAGAGGAGAAATCACACTGATGACACGCTGGGCTGGGAGCAGCGTCCAGCCTCCTCGAGGCACCTTCACTGATGGGTGCTCAGGGAATGAAAGCGTGTAATTAAACCCCATCAGAAGGGGGGCCGTCCTGAGAAGGTGTCAGAGTTAGGAAGTGCAGAGAGAGGAAGGATAGAATGTGGTACAGTTCGGTACCCTTTCTTGTGTATGGTTTATTTAAAGTAGCCTTTCATAGTACACGAGGAATTTGTTTTCATCACAAAACATTTAGGAACTCTGGATGTTTAAAAAAAAAAAAAAGAACAAACGAAAAAGCCCGACATTTGGGCCACTCAGAATTATTGACTTTGTGTTTATTGTTTTTTTTCCCTCTTTTTCTCATCCAGTGGGCCGAAATGTGAAGAAACCAAAGGGAAACAGTCCCCAAAGCCCATTGGACATGCTGCTTCTCTTAGTTCAAGTCCCCTGTTGAAATTTTTTGAGGGGGGGGGTGGTCCTTTTCTTTATAACCGGTTGTATAGTGTTTCACAGTGCAGCTGAGTTGAATTACTGCACGTTTTCTCCCCTCGGGGCTCCGGGCGGTGTGAGGGCCCCCCCGCCCCCTTTGTTTGGGCCTGTTCAGTCTCTGGAACAGCATCAGAGGACAGGTCATGGGTGTGGGAACCTGGGGGCAAAGCAGACCACGCTCAGGGTGGTCTGATCTCCAGACTGTCAGCTAGCTGCCCGTCCACTGTGCCGTGCTGCCTGCTAAAAGTTATTAACACCTGGCTCTACGGTAGAGTACGGATGTCCTCAAAGTTCTGTGCTTTTTCTAAAAAAATTTTTTAAAATGTTTTTTATTTATTTTTGAGAGAGAGAGAGAGACAGTGCGAGCAGGGGAGGGTCAGAGAGAGAGAGGGAGACACAGAATCTGAAGCAGGCTCCAGGCTCTGAGCTAGCTGTCAGCACAGACCCAACGCGGGGCTTGAACTCACGAACCATGAGATCATTACCTAAGCTGAAGTCGGATGCTCAACCAACTGAGCCACCCAGGCGCCTCTCATGCATTTTCATAATGATCACCTTAAGGATTAAAAAAGGAGGGGATGACTTGGTCCAAAAATACATTTTTACCCCGTTAAGCCTTTATATTACTCTTAAAGGTCATGGAGGCGTCCTGTGAAGTTTCCTAGTTTGGTGAAATTTTAGAAAAGGTTAGGAGATGGTTTTTATTGCCAAAGTGTTTTTCTTAGGATTATTCAAATAGCCCCTCCTACTTCTAAATGAACATTACTATGTATGGTGACCTTTCTCCGCCCCGATACTTAATTTGTATCCTATTCATTACGTAGGCATTTAGTATTAGTACTAAATTATTCACTCATTATTTAGATGCTTTGATTTTACAGTTTATTGACATTCACATTTGAGGATGGGTTCATGGGCTCCTAGGCGGGTCAAATAAGGACCTTAGGATTGATGTGTGAAAAGCTGCCTTACTTACACAGTTCTTATTTAGGATTTAATAAAACAAAAAAAACCGCTCTTACGAATGCTTTTCATAATTTGTTTTTGTGATCTCTGGGATTTTTCCACTTCAAAGGAAGGGTGTCATTAAGTTCTCAAATGCCGCCAAAGCAGTCTTAACAATTTTGGTGGGCATCTTTCTTGCCGGTGGAATTCAAAGATGGTGAACATCATATTTAAAGACTCCCTCAAAACTGCGTTGAGGTTACATGAAAGAATTGGATGTGCACCGGGAGTCCAGTCACCTCCTGGTATAGAATTAGGCTATTGCACATCAAAGGGGCCCGTGCTAAGTATGGTTCCATCGATGTCTGTGGAACGTTCTGTCTCCGTGCCCTCCAGCAGTTAGCAGATGTCCTGTGAGTTAATGCTGCCCTTCAGTTATCTTTGACAGAAGCCGGGTCTGGTTAAGATCAGATTGTTTAGACTAATGCACGTTGATCTTGTTAGAGTAAGAAGAAGGCTCGAAGCCTCCCAGACAAGGAAGAGCCGGCGGTGGGTTGTTAAATTAAAAAAACAAAGCAATTAATAATTGGAGAATGGCTTTGGTGTCCTTGTCTCATTTATAGTCATTCATTCTGATGGATGCCGCTTTTAGGTTTACCTGGGAGGACCTTTTAAGTAGCTTCAGAGTATTAAGCTGCTGGCTGCTGACCTCACTGATCTGGGCATTAGAGTCCGTGAGAGCGCGGGGACAGTCCGCCAGCCGGTGGTTCTTTCTGCAGCCGAGGGACGCGCTGTTTAGCCCTCGCCCTGGAGCTTCGGTTTAATTTAACATTTGGTTACAGTGTTTGCATGGCGCCTGCGTACTGTAGAGTTGAATGTAACATTTCTGGAGTTTCCGGGGAGGTCTGTGATACGCTGTCACTCCTGGTGAGCAGGGCAGGTTTTATAGCTCCCAATGGCGGCTGTTAAGTTCACTTTCATAGTTGGCTGTAAAGACATGGTCAACCCTAAAGCCATTTGGCGAAGAAGATAAAAGGAGGAGATGTTCCACTGATTCTGGTCTCTTACTTTCTTATCTAGCTTGGGTTTATGGCTTCTCGGGCATTCTCTCCTGTTTTGTGCAACCAGTATCGAACACACACTAGGTGTCCTTAGTCCCATCGGTGTTGCGAGTGACCGTGGGGTATGTGCAGTTCTGGCCAATGGAGCTGTTGTAATGAGAAACAGGATTGTTTGAAAGTTGTTTTTTTTTTGAAAGAAGATCATAAGAAAGTCTGGTGAGCTCTCGGTGTTTTCTTAAACCGCTTTGTTGAGATATGTTACCTACTATCCAATCCACTCATTTCAAGTGTATAGAATTTAGGGGCACCTGGGCGGCTCAGTCAGTTAAGTGTCTGACTTTGGCTCAGGTCATGATCTCACAGTTTATGGGTTCGAGCCCCACGTCGAGGTCTGTGCTGACCGCTCAGAGCCCGGAGCCTGCTTCAGATTCTGTGTCTCTGTCTCTCTCTGTGTCCCTCTCCTGCTCCTGCTGTGTGTCTCTCTCAAAAATAAATAAACGTTAAAAAATTTTTTTAAAGTGTGTACAATTCAGTGATTTTTAGTACACTCTCAAGGTTGTAGGACTCCCATCATAATGTAATTTCAGAATATTCCCAGCCCGCAGTTTCTCTGATTTTAGAAGTCGATTATCTGTTTCCTTCCCTGAGTATTGGTCAGTGTTGGAGTTATTTTCATATGTCCCACCTCCCCTGGTGACCTCGCCTTTTATCTTACTTTTGTGCATGTTCTGCTCTTTGTCCTACCTCCCCTGCCTCTCCCTGGTGTCCGGATTTCTGTAACAGTCCCTCCTTCATGAGCTAAAAGAGTTTTAAGTCCCTAACTCTTGTCATGCTCAGGACACCTGTATGTACATAATTTTCCTGATGACACCAGATATTTTTGAGGACCTGGATTATTTGCTGTTTTGGATTATCATTTTGAACACGGAGAGCTGAGGATACATTTTAACTTTTCTTGCCAAAGCCTAATTCAATTAGAAAAGTAAATTTGCTGCTGTTGTAAAATCCATGAGATGTGTCACATGTGATCCCGTCGGTATAGCCATTGTTTGTAGGGTGTGTGTGTGTGTGTGTGTGTGTGTGTGTTTTGTTGTTGCTGAGCTGTCTTCCAGGCTCAGGGGCGATAGTTGGCCTGTGTTTGAAGCTGTTAGTAAAGGTTCTTGTGTTTCTAGGCTTCAGGGTAGAGACGTACACACTGGTTATCGTTGATACGTGGCGGCAGGTTTCTTTCAACGCTCTTTCCAGAGGGGCTGGAACCGGTTGAGGAATGCACTGTGGTTTCATATTCTTCCCCAGGGATGTGGGCCTGAATCCCTCGTTGAACTATAAAGATGCACCTCTGCCAGTGAGCCTCAGCCCCCGGCTGCTGTGGTTTGGAATAACTGGAGTGGAGGTCTGCGATCACCTCAGCTGCAGCTGCACCCCAATTTGGGGAGCCGTTGTACATTGGTTTGTCTTCCTACTGAACGTCTGAAGGTCAAGTTTATCCATTTGTCTTAGTCTAGTTGTCATCTCCCCATCTTTTGCCTGTGTAGTTGAGAAAGAGCTTTTTTTTTTTATCCCCCCTGTAAGTTTACTTATTTATTTTTGAGAGAGTAACATAAAGCACAACTGGGGAAGGGGCAGAGAGAGATGAGATGAGAGAGAGAGGAGAGAGAGAGAGAGAGAGAATCCCAAGCACGCTGCACACCATCAGCGTGGAGCCCGATGCTGGGCTCGAACCCACGAACCATGAGATCAATGCCCTGAGCTGAAATCAAGATTTAGATGCTTAACCAACTGAGTCACCCAGGCCCTCCAGGCGCCTGAGAAAAAGCTTTTGGTAGGAATGTGGTGTACGTTATTGGAGAATAGTTCCAGTCCTGGAGGTGCGGTGGGCGGGGGGTGGGGAGAGTATGATTCAACCAACATGGAATTTGCAATTAAATATAGCTGACAATTTATTGTGCCGTTGGGAATGGAATAAAACCCATCTGTGCTTTATATGCATTTTATCACTTTTATAAATTCACTCACCCTCAAAATACAAGTTTTGACTTCATTCCCCTTCGATGAAAATCTTCTGTAGAGGATTTCCACAGGCTGTGTCTTCTTCGGGTAGCATGGCTAAGGGTCTGGTTTAATGTAGCCCCTCGCTTGCTTTGTTCTGTCTTGGGTCACGGAGCCTCCGGTAGACCAAAAGGCTGAACTTGGAGCTCTCTCGGGGGAGTTGCTTTGGAAGGTGCCCGGGATGAGCCCCTCCTTTGCTCTTCTTGACGCTGTGCCGTCAGGGTCAAGTTAGCCTTTCCCACTTGGGTTCGTTCTGAGAATGCATTGTGGTGATACATGTAAGATGTATTCAGTAAATGTCTATTGGCTTTGCTGTTGTTGTTCAGCTGTTTGTATTTGGAAGAATGAATTTTTTATGAATGCATTTCCTGTCTGGTAATACTTCATTCTGCGCTTTGTTGTCAGATGGAGGCTGAAAGCTTTGAAGAGGTTCAGGCTCTTTCCATCCTGTTTTGAAGCCTCTATTTGGCTCTGTGACTTTTGGTGGCTTAGGGGAGTTTAAATGTGCTTCCCCACGAACCGGGCCTGCATTACCGTGTTCACTTAGTCACCAGGAAGAGTAATTCATTTTATTTTTTTATTACACAGTAGCTTATCGCAGGTGCTAGAAACGCCTTTTGGTAACACTCCTAGCAGTCAACATGTAACTTTGTTCTTCACTGTCTGCTGTCTTGCGGTTTCCCACCGTTTATTCTTAATTGTCATGTGTAGTGGAAGCAATTAACTCCACGAGTCTCCTCCTCTTGTTATAAATGTTTGCACCCCTTTTAAGTTTTCTTGGCTTTCCCAGATTCTGGATTCAATTAACATGTTGACGGTTCTCTGCTCTGGTCGGGCCGATTAGTCAGCTTTGGTGGGGCTTTTTCCCGTCTTCCTTCCTGCTTTTCTGCCTTGAGTCAGTGCACCTGTGTATATAACAAAGCAAGGACTTTCTTGTCCTTTCTCTGGGAAGAGGACCTGAGGAGCCGCCGTTGAAAGAAACTTCACTGCTCAGTTAGTTACGTTTGTCCTCAGTGTGCCCGGTGGATGCAAGCACTTGTTTGTTTGTTTATTTATTCCTTTTAGCATTTGGTTGTTTATAATTTCAAGTAGATTTCGAATGCCGTGGTCAACGTTCCGGAACTATTTTGTTGCAGCAGAAAGCCAAGCAGAGTGACTTCATGGAGCACGGTTGACTCTCCTAACCCGAGCCGTTAGGTGACTAAGTAATCTGAGCAGCGGACACAACATTCACTAGCTACTACTTTTATGGATTTGGGGCTGAGAATTTAGCTATCCATTATGTGTAGAAGGAGGATGTGGGGAAAGAAGCATGTAGGGAAATAAGTTCTCCTCCATGTTTTTGGAGTAGGAAGCAAGGGACTATGTTGCTGTTTGATATCAGGTTTAATGAAAGTGGGGGGAGGGGCGTGTGGAGAGAGGGAGAAGAGTGTGTGCTCACTCACACGAGAAATGGTTGTTTTGTTTTATGTTTTAAAGTTTAGTTTAGAGAGAGCGCATCAGGGAAAGGGGCAGAGGAAGAGGGAAAGAGAGAAAATCTTAAGCAGCTCCCCCCCGCTCAGCGCGGAACCTGACGCAGGACTCGATCCCACGGACCCTGCGAGGACGACCTGAGCTGACATTAAGAGTTGGGTGCTCAACCGACCCGAGCCGCTCAGGCGGCTGATGGTTGTTTTAAGCAAGGAAGCATTGTTCTAGGTATTTTCCACCTTCTGAGCCCTCCCCAGTCACTTCCTGAGGCTGGTGAGCGTGTCTGAGAAACGGTTCAGTTCCCACTACGTGCGTTGTGGATGCCCAGGCATATGGCGTAATGTTTTACATCTGAAGATGTGGACGAGAAAGGGACGAAGAATGAGACATTCGTCACCAATTATGCTGATTTTTCAAAAATTAGAATTGCGTGGGGCTTAAAAATTTACCGTGTGTGTGTGTGTGTGTGTGTGTGTGTGTGTTTTGTGTGTGGTGGTGGTGGTGGTGGTGGCCTGAAATCCACTTTACAGGACGAGGAGATCTTATTATTTTTTGTTTTCTCTGAATCTTCATTTAGCAGATTATTGAGAGGGGAGGAGGGCTATGCTAGTGTTTTTTGAAATGTATTTTGGAAACTTCCAGTGACGGCCTCCAACTTTTCACAAGCTCACAGAAATGGCTGAGGGTTTTAATTTGATTGAATATTTCGTTCCAGATGTTAACTAGTGGATTTTCTTTCTTCCTTTTAGTTCTACTTGAAAGGGCAGTGCAAACTGCTCTTACTTTCTTCTCAAGTATAAAAATGTCAAAGTCAAAGTTAACCTTTATTCTTCATTGAAACCATTAGAGGGTCGAAGGCAAGCATTTGCAGACGGGGACAGCGTCCAGCTAGATGAGAAGCAGCTGGCCTGGGAGGCGCAGAGTGGGAAGGGCTCAGAATGTGCTTTGGTGCAGAGTTTTCCCAGCATTTCCTTGTTTGCCCCCTCTTCGGGTGGGTCGTGGGGGGAGGAGCGTCCAGCCAATTAGGTGAACAAAATTTATTTATTTCAGGGAAGAGGCAGGACCTGGTAGGCCATCTCCGGCCCACGGAGTGGAAATGGAAGACTTATTAATGAAGGCCACGCATGAAAGGGACTCTAGGACACAGTGGGAAAGGCTTTTTCTGAGTCAACAGTGTGCCCATGAGGGGATGGAAAACATTTTCAGTGGGATGCCTCAGTCTTTCTTGTAACGTGAACTCCCCTTTTGACTTACTACTTTAAAAAAGAAAGAAAGAGATCCATCCTATCTCCAAGGTTGCCTCTCATCCGTAGGTGATGGAGATTTGTACCAGTTCCTTCTCAAGGACCTAATTGTTACCTTAGCTTCTGTTCTGTAATCCAAGATGGCGACTTCCTCTTGGTGATGGAAGATGCTGAGCCCAAATGTTCCGTCTGAGAATGGAATTTTGTGGGCGGGTACATTTTTAGTGTCTCCATCCACGGCCCACGACCACATTATGTGCCCTAATTAGGCGCATGTGAGTGAAGTAGGCCCAGCTGGGTTCTTCCAAAGAGAATGGGTAGAGGGAAGGTTTCAGTCAGAGCTATTTCCAGGTTGGAAAATTCCCATTTCTATTTCCAGGGCTGCTCAGTCTGGAGATGGAAGCACAAATTAAAGAGCACGGTTTTAGAAGTGGGATCGGGTTTTGGCCCTGGCAGCTTCATAATTGCCGTTTTGGCAAAAGTGGGTTTCGGCTTGCCTGACATGAGTTGCTCCCTGGAGAAGTGCTGAGGCCAGAAGAAGGGACCCCACAAAGGGAGGTCTAAGCGGGAGGGAGACCCCAAGCCCCTCGTTCCCTTCCCCAGGCTGCAGTTTTGTTTCTGTCCGTGACCGTGAGGGAAAGCCCTGGGAGATGCGGTGGGTCCTGAGCAGCCATTTTTTTTTCAAGTTTCTTTAAATGTTTGTTTATTTTGAAAGAGACAGTGTGAGTGGGGGAGGAGCAGAGAGCGAAGGGGACAGAGGATCCGAAGCAGGTTCCGTGCTGTCAGCACAGAGCCCAGTGTGGGGCTCCAGCTCAAGAACTGTGAGATCGTGACCTGAGCTGAAGCCAGACACTTAACCCACTGAGCCTCCCAGGCGCCCCAAACAGCAATTTCTTACTCTTTTATCTTAACACACATGGCTGTTTTTTCTAGTCAGAAATCCTTGCTGTTGTATTTTAGAGACAAGGCAAGCATCATTTTAACTGTGTTTTCGATGACGAGATTTCTTCTCACACTTTGACTCCTCATCGTTTGTCACATCTGATCACTCTTAAGTTGAGTGACCTTCTATTATCCGTGACAAGGTGAAAGTTCAAGATCGGTGTGGAGATGGTTACTGGGCCCACCTGTGTCTGAGACTACATGTGGGCTAAGACTGCTGGACTTGTCTGTCCAGTCTGTGGATACATAGCGTCTGTTCCGACTCGGGACCAGAATTTGGGGGGACATGGAGCAAAACGTAGGCACGAGTAGAGGCAGATAGCCCCAAGAATGGGATGGAGAGGCCATTTTTGAGGATTGTTCTTGCCCAGGCACCGGAAGTGACCAACCTGCAGTTTTGCTCTATTCACGATGAAGGCAGACCATTGGTCTTCCGGTTGGGTTCACTCTGTTTCTCAGTGTTTCTATCTGGAGACGTTTACTTTTTTTTTTTTTAATGTTTAAAAAATTTTTTTTTTAATTTTTGAGAGACAGACAGAGACAGCATGAGCAGGGGAGGGTCAGAGAGAGAGGGAGACACAGAATCCAAAGCAGGCTCCAGGCTCTGAGCTAGCTGACAACACAGAGCCCGACACGGGGCTCGAACCCACGAACCGTGAGATCATGCCCTGAGCCGAAGCCGGAAGCCGGATGCTTAACCAACTGAGCCACCCAGGCGCCCCTGGAGACGTTTACTAGAACATGTTATCCTGTTATGTGTCTGGCCACCAGGTATCTCTTGGTTAACAATATGGAGATCATAAGCTAATGGGGGCACGTGAATGCTGCCGACCTGTGGTGCTTAGTAATTGTCATATTTTGTTGCTTTTCAGATGTCCTTGGCTTTTAAAAAGCCTAAACTAAATAACCCAGGTGGTACCCGTGACCGAGCAGGAGTGAATTTAGTCACGGTTTGGTCACGGTGATCCGTACTGCCATTCCTTGCGTCGCGTTCTAGGCATTCTTGGGTCTTCCCATATTGCCGTTAACTCCAGTTTAAACAAGATTCAGAAAGACTTCATTCCAATGCCAGATCATCTTGTAAAGTTATTTTGAGCAAACAAAAGGCAACGGAAATGAAAGCAGCAGGCTGCAGATTTTATATCAGTGACACAGATATTTGTCGTGGCCAGAGTTTCGTGTTTTCACGTAACACAACCACCAAGGGTTTTAGAGGACCTCAAAAAAGATCGGTGGCCCCCAAACAGGTGAAGTTCCCTTGGGTCCCCGCTAGGATCGACCTTTCCAGGGCATCCGAAAGAAGGACACATGGAACCGAAAGAAAGAAAACAGAAAGCACCCAAAGCTGGTGCCATGCATGCCGAAGGGATCGGGTCACAGTTGAGTGACAGTAATAGCGTGTGCGGTGTTAGGTATACGTGCACTGGTGACACCATTGCTTGAAGGCACCTTTTTGGTGAAGGAAGTGGATGTTGCTAAATGGGACACTCAGGAGCTGACCATGGCGTGGGGCGGGGGGGGGCTTCATGTCCCATGGGGGAACGAGCCAGTCATTTTGGGGGATCTGTGAGTAAGCAGTTTGCTCTAATGGCCGAACAGCATGTTCGTGTTCTTACAGTTTGAGGAGAACTCTTCTGAGGCGAAGAGAGACACTTTCAGGCCATACTTGAAAAGCGGATATGAGGCGACAGAGGAGAGGCCTGCAGAGTTGGGGCAGAGCCCCTGTTTTGCTCCCCCTGGCCGGCCCCCAGGTGGGGGTAGTTGTGCCAACAGCCGGAGAAAGCCTTCCTTCTGGCACCTAGTGTCCTGAAGAGACGCTGTGATGCCAAGCAGGAGGCCTGCGTTCTCCTACCCCCTCTTCCCAGTAAGGTCCCGGTAGGCCTTTCTGACCCTCATTGAGGCTTTCTCGGCCACACTGTCATCCTGTGTAAATGTTGGTGCAAACGCGAGGCATCCTGGCAATCCAAGGAGGTGCTGTTGTGTCCCACGAGCCTGGGGTCCCGTAGCCTCTGAGAAGCACCTCTCTTCTGGGTGCCTTTTAGATTGGCGGAATTTTTTTTTTTTTTTTTTTAAAGAAGCAACCGCTTTACGGGTTAAACTTGGATGTTATTCTAGGCTTCTGACAAGTCGCTGTGTGGTCCCTCCGTGCACACGCTTTTGTGCAGCGTTATAAATGGGCTGTGTTGGCATCAGTAGCTGCTCCGTTTTGGCAGGGAGAGAGGCGGCCTGAGTCACTTTCCCTGGTGCGTCTTCCAGGCTCTTCCCTCCTCCCCCCTCCCCATCTCCCTGTGCTGATCGAATCTCCGGAGACTTCTCTGTCCAGGCTAGGTTGGGTCTTGGCCAGAGACTTGGTCAGAAGGAGCCTAGACTCCGGTGTCTGTGCTCATTTCAGACCACGCACGAGGTGTTTGAAGTCTGTATTGATTTTTCTCTTTTTATCTTTTATCCCCCCCCCAATAAGTGGTTTGCTCCCATTTGTCTCCGATGTAGGAGTAGAGCTCTGTCCACTGGATCCCTAAAGGCCAGGCCAGGCACCTATCTTCCCTTCAGGCCCTTGTCCCCACGGCCAGCTGATCCCCCTGCCCCCCCACCCCCGAAATCCTGTCTGTGTCTTACACTAAAATTAATTTATGGACATGTAATTCTTCATAACAGAACCCATTACAGGCCTCAGTGCATCTGAGCAACCGTGCTTCGCTGGGATCCCTGGGAGCTGTGGGTTTTAACAAGTACAGCCTGTGGACTCGCTGACAAGAAACTCTCCTTAGATCCTCCTTTCTCCCCCTACATTCATGTCGCACTGGCCCCCATCCATGCGTTGTTTCCTAGTAACACATGCGCCGGTCCTGTAGGCGAGCAGCGTTTTCCCTTGGCTCCGGCGTAGACTCCCAAAGCAGCAGCCCCGAGGAGGCACACACCTGCCCCAGTGCATTTTCTCGGATGAGCGGAACAGGGTGGGCAGCCCTGTGGGGCCGCGCGGGGGAGGCTGCTGTATCTTTAGTCTCCTCCCCCCCATCCTTATCAGCTCGCTCCTTTCTCCCCCTTCACCTGCTGTGAACATGAAGTGTTCTGAGTGTCCGTTAAATAGTTTGCGTGTCGTGTAGGGAACAGACGATGCGTTGAAAGGTAGCACGCAGCTCCGCTGTTCTCCTTTCCTTGCACACGTGCTTCGGAGTCTAGATTCACTGTGGAGACAACACCCGCTGAATGTGCAAAGTAGAGTAAGTTTTTCCGAGTTACCCTCATGCAGCCCCGCAGGGGTGAATTGCAGAGGGCAGCGTTACAGAGCTAGATCACTACCTTCCTTTTTATCGTCCAGCAACACTTGCGTTCCTGGCACATGGTAGCCATTCTTCAGTTGATGGCCGCCTGACTCGTTTCCACGCGTTGGCCATCTCGAGTAAAGCCGCGGTGAACGTTCGCGTGCAGGCTTTTGCGTGGACGTCGGCTCCCCTGCCCTGGGTGTGCACGAGGAGTGGAATTGCCCGGCCACGCGGTGACTCTGTGAAGCTTTTGAGGAATGAGCCAGACCGTTTTTCAAACCCCTGCACCCAGGGCTCATCACCCTCACGATGTACGAGGAAGCCAATTCCTCCCGTTCTTGTCAACAGTTACTGTTGTCTGTCTTTTTGATGACAGCCATCCTCCTGGGAACGGAATGGCATCTCATTGTGGTTTGAGCTGCGGTCCCCGCCTGACTCCTGCTGTCCAATCGTATTTTCATGTGTTCACTATCCATCTATGTATCCTAGAGTCGAGATCTTGGAAGGTATTCATATCCTCCGATCTGAGAAATTTTCAACACATTTTTGATTAAAATGTCTACTTCCGTGCTAGTTTTGAAAAGAGTAGCTTGGAGGTGTTTCTGTTTATGAAAAGAGAAATCATTATCCAGGAAGGGCTCTTTTTGAATAGTAAAATAAAAAAAAATACAAAATTCTTATCCCCAAATAGAATGACATCTGATACAGGTAAATTAACAAAATTCTAGCCATCACTTGCAGACTTAGAAGGGAAGACCCAGTCACATTAGGTGATACACTTCCAATGTGCATTACATGCTCCTCATTTTTTTTTTAATGTTTATTTTTGAGAGAGAGCAAGCAGGGGAGGAGCAGAGGGAGGGAGAATCCAAGTAGGCTCCTCACTGTCAGCACAGAGCCGGAAGCAGGGCTTGATCCCATGAACCCTCAGATCATGACCTGAGCCGAAACACTCAAGACCTGTAACTGACTGAGCCACCCGGGCGCCCCCTCCGCGTTCCTCTTTATTGAGCAGTCAGAACAATAGTAAAACCCTTCAGCCAGTTCACTACTGCCCTCCTCACCACGATTTCAATGCAGGGGGAAAAAAAGCCTTTTCAGTGGAAACACTCCGTTCCTTCGCTGTTTCTAGGGAAACATGGAGCCAGGCTTTAGGAACCGTGGTTGATGAGTCCGAGAGCCTCACCCTTTATTGTCGGCCTATTCAGGTGGTCTTACTTATTAGGAACTGATTGTGTATATGCACTCAAAGGAGAAACAAATGGGCAAACCTTATTCCACTCATGGTCCTGAAACGTCCCCACAGACGGCCCCACGGAGCACCCTGCCCGGCTCAGCACCCCGCAGTGGACGCGTGGCGTCTTCAGCAGCGAGTCATGCTTCGCGTGCCGTGGTTGCTCATGCTCAGGTGTGAAGATTCCAGCATGTACTCTCTGGCAGGCCGCCTGCAGGCCTCCGATCTGTTCAACTCCTAATCGTGGAACCTGTTCCCTGAGTGGTAGAAGGGACTTTGCCAGTGTGGTCCCGTTAAGGATCCTCAGGTGGGGATCTTAGCTTGGGTTATCCAGGTGGACCCAATGTTATCAGGAGGAGCGTCATAAAAGCAGAGGGAGGCGACTCGGAGGAGAGGTGTGCAGGAGCTTGGTGCAGGCGGGTGCTCTCTGAAAAAGGGGGAAGGGACCACCAGCCACAGGATTTCGGCAGCCCCCGGAGGCTGACAGAGGCGCAAGGCACTGAGCGCTCCCCTCAGAACTCCCAGAAGAAGCCAGACCCGCACGCACCTCCGCTTACAGTCCGTGAGACTGATCTTCAACTTGGGACCTCTAGAACTGTAAGCGAATAAGTGTGTGTTTCTGATTCTAGCTTATGGTAATTTAACAGCAGCAGGAGAAAGCGAGGCCAGATGTTCCGCTCTTCCTTTGTTCCTCACTAACAGAGGGGTAGACCCTCCCTGAGCGTCTTTTTTGCGCCAGACACGCTGGATGACAGCATGCGTTTGGCATTAGTGTGGGCATAGATGGGCGACTTCAGTCCGCAAGATCGCACAGCTTGTACCGGGCCCCAGATTCCAGGATTTTTATGGGGAGATTGGGATTCACGCTGGAATTTGTTAGCTACTTGAGCTAACTTCTCTCTTTGACCCTGATTTATTTCTTTAGGGTGAAGGAAAATGTTTCACCCTAGACATTCAAGTTTTTTTCCTTCAATATTTTAAAAATGTTTACTTTTTAGAGAGAGAGAGAGAGAGAGAGAGAGAGACGGAGTGCCAGCAGGGTAGGGGCAGAGAGAGGGACAGAGATCTGAAGCAGGCTCCGCACTGACAGAGTGCCTGATGCAGGACTCGAACCCACGAGCCATGAGATCATGACCAGAGCTGAGGTCGGATGCTTAACTGGAAAGTCAAGTTTTGAGTTCAGTTGACCCTTGAGCAACTCGGGGGTTAGGATCACCAGTCCCCTGCGCTGGGGGAAGTTTGTGCAAAGTTTTGGCTCTTCCCCAAAACTTAATTACTAATAGTTTACCACTGACCGACCTTGGTAACATAACGAGTCCATTAACGTGTATTTTCGTATGCCGTGTTATTCTATAGTGTGTCCATACAGTAAAGTAAGCCAGAGGAAGAAAATGTTAAGAAAATCCTAAGGGAAACCCGTTTACAGTCCTGTGCTGTATTTACTGCGAATGTCCGTACGTCCGTGCTGCTCTAGGGTCACTACATACTGAACGCTGCACACAGTTTTGCTCCGTTGCTGAAGGAGCTGGGTCGGTAATTTGGAAAGCCGCAGGCCGCGTACGAGAATTCTGGGAGACATGAGTGCTGGACGAGTGATTTAGGAGATGGGTTCACACCCTTGCAGACCGTACGTCGCAAGGATGCAAAGTAAGAAATCCTGAAAACGAAGGACGTTGGTTAACACTGTTGGATCGGTGAGTAACTTTCTGTGGATTTGGTCGCTGCTGTTTGCCAGGCAAAGGCTGATTCTAGAAGGACGCAGCAGTCCCACAGCCCCGTCCTGCCCTTTGGGAAGAGGAAGTCTGTGGGTCTCCAAAAATAGTAGGAATTATAAAGGGACTGCCTGTTTTTTTAAACTGCAGTAACCTATGCGGAGAACTTTCTCGTGAACATAAAACAAAGGAAGCAAGCTGATCATTTTGGTTCGTCTAGGCCGCAATATTAATGCTATATTTTGTATTAAATTTTGCTTGGTAAAAAGTCCTTCCGATTTTGTTTTGAATACTGACGGGTGATTTTACAAGCCTTTTTATTTATTATGTTTTTAAAACATTTGTATTGAGAGAGCGCTGCCCAGTGCAGGAGCCCAGTGGGGGCGGGGGGAGAGAGAGAGGGAGGGGGAGGGGGAGGGAGGGAGAGAGAACCCCAAGCAGGCCCTGCACTGTCATTGCAGAGCCCTCTGGGGGGCTCCATCTCACAATGGGTGAGATCATGACATGGGCAGAAATCAAGAATCAGACACTTAACCAACTGAGCCACCCAGGCGGCCCTAGGCCGGCGAGGGGCAAATGTTCAGACTTATTTTTATGCTCTTCCTTCACTAGTATTTTCTGTGCTGCTTATCTTTAATCACAGCCTCATTTTGGATATGATTTCTACAGTACGTGTCTGATTGCTAACTGATAGCCTCATACCACTAGCGAGAGCTAGTATGGTTGATCTGATGGACGTCTGCCTCCCGTGATCATTTGACAGGTTCTTGGACTGTTTTTAAGAGAGGATCTCTAATTTTCTCTATCGATCAAGAGATTGGAATCGATTTGAAGATTGTACCAAATTTATGGGAACTCATAAATGCCCAGAGTAATGGGGAACAGATCTCCTCTCAGATGTTAAACTAGAGTTTATTTGTAGGCTTTTCCAGAAACTCCTCTGTTGGTACCAAAGGAAAGGAAGCGTCGTCGCGCTCTGCTTCTGTATTTAAGGAAGGTGCCAGCATGTTCGATGGTCACAGCCCTCTCTGCAGGCTCATGGACGCGTCCTCTTCTTCCAGATGTGTTTCTTTGCATCTCGCTGAGAAGCAATTCCGCCTTCCTCCCGGTTTATTGATGGCCGTGTAATTTTGTTTATGATGTTTTTGTTGCTGGTGGTTTTTCCTGTGCTCTGTACTCTGACTCAGGAAGCCCGGCTCCTTTTCTATTTATGGTAATTACTAGAGAGCATTTTATTTTGGCCCTTGGGGAGCTCCTGCTGTGTTTCTTTGTGTGGGCATGTATGTTAGCCTTGGAAAGTGTTTTCTTTGAGGTCCGGGCTTTTGTAAAATGGTCTGAAAAGTTTGTCGAACTCCAACTGGTCATTAAAAATTTTTTGTGTTTGTGTATAGGGCTATTTCTCTCCCCGCACCCCCCCCCCCCCAGTGTTTCTTCATCAACTTAAAGATAAAATGCATCCAGTGCATCGGTTACTGTCTTGTTGGAAGGCAAGATCTATTTTCGTGTGTGTGTGTGTGTGTGTGTGTGTGTGTGTGTGTGTGTGTGTGTGTGGTTAGAGGAGGTCATTTGGAGAGCTGCCTTGATAACTGGGGAATGTTAGGAACAAAACGTGAGCCGCCAGGCCACTCAGTCTCTCTGGAAACAAAAGTGGAATTATGTGTTAACAGTGGGCAGATTTCCCAGAGCAAAGCCTGACCATCCCTGCTCCCGGGGCCCAAGAAGCGGGCTCGAAGCTTCAGCTGCGCCCTTCAGGGAACTGGGGAATTAGGGTTACCTGGCAGCTGCTTGAGTTTTAGGTCAATGAGAAGAAGCCCTTGAACGTGCACAGGCTTCTTTCTTCTAGTAAATTGACCTTCATTTAGCCTAGTTCCCCCTGACGGGATATTGGGTCAGAGATGGTCTGTATCTGAGTCTCTCCCTCCTGATAGAATGAAATCAGAGACCAGTCATAACCTAGTTTCTGAGAGTTTCACCGAGATGTTATTTTTGTATTTATTACTGGCAAATCAGAACCGTCTCTGACTCAGACCCAGTTTCTCGCATTCAGTGGGAACTCTGGATGCTTTTGAGTAGTTTCTGGCTGTTTGATTCCGTTCCCTCAAGCTCCTATGTTTCATGTTTCAAAGAACAAAAGCTTTATTATCTAAAACTTTTTGTCTCTATTTCAGAGAAGACAGATTGTTGATCTTTGAGAACTTCTGCAAAAATAGTAAAAAGCGAATTAAGACTTTTCGGTAACTATTTAAATAGTTAATCTGGTTTCCTTCGTTACTTGAGTTTTTTTTCCTTTTTTCTTTTTCCTTCGCTTCATTTGCTCATCAGTTACTTAAGCTTCTAATGTCTCCCAGGGTTGATGTCGGGAGTTGAGAGAATGTAGATGGCCATGAAGGCCCGGAGAACGCTTTGTACCGAGGGGGAGAGAGTGGATGAAAGATGGTTGGCCCCAGGACTGAGTCCTAGACGGGTGATTCTGAGTTCTTCAGGGTCTCCCAGGGCACACACAGGACAACCTGGACCAGCGAAGTCAGACTGGGGTAAAGTCTGTGCTTTCGACAGCTCCCCAGGGGCTTTCCAGAGCAATCAAGTTTGACAGCCAGCATTCTCTTTGAATGAACTCCCATGGCCGCCCAAAACCCGAATGCCCAAAGCCCTTGGCAATGGAGAGGGGAGAGCGTTCCTTAGCAAGAGAAGAATACGGGTTTTTTGGTAAACCCAGCGAACAGGATTTCTAAGGTGAGAATCGAGGCTTCCTGAAGGAAGGATGTACAGAGAAAGCCCTCGTAGGTGTGGCGTTGGGGTGTGACTCCTGGGGTGGGTAACACAGAAACGGTCTGATAGGCACAGGCGCTTTTTATTTCTGGGTTTGTAGTGTTCTGTCCTTTTCTGTCCGCGGGTTGCTGGCTTCCAGAAGGGGCTTCTGTGGAACTTTCTGGATTCACTGGAGAGACAACAGGTCGTGCCTTGTCTTCTCTCCTCCACACAAATCTTTGTTCTGTGACCTCTTGAAAGCTTCACTGCATAGTCCCCGGGTCGCCAGGCGGGGCATCTCGTGACCCTGTTTTGAGTCCTTTGAGTGCAGGCCTCAGGCCTGTGTCCCTTGGGTCGCCTGCCTCTGTCTAGAGGTGGATGTTTTTCTTATTTGCATGTGAAGCCTAAGAAGAAAGGATGTTTTTAAAGGGTGTGCGTGTCCATGAGAGACAGAGACGGAAACTGATTTTTATTTAGGGCTTGACATGGCTGAATAGAAGTTTCTTAGCAGCGACCCAGGACCTCCAGCACCGCCACGCCACCCGGTTGACCGCTGCTGCATTACTGAGCTGCCGTCACTTGTGAACGAAAGCCCTGGTGGCAAATGGATTTTTATAGAAGGACTCTTGAGTGTGTGAACCCTTCCTTTTTTTCCCCATCCATCCTTCCTCCTCTGCCTTCATTCAGTCTTTGTTTTTATTATTTTAAGTTTATTTTTGTGTATTGTGAGGGAACGGGTGGGGGAGGGGCAGAGGGAGGAGGAGGAAGAGAATCCCCAGCAGGCGCCATGCCTGAAACCCCTGTAACTAAGGAAACCAGGTTAACTATCTCAATAGTTACCCAGAATGTCTTCATGCACTTTTTATTGCTTTTATAGGAAGTCTCTAAGATCAAGAATTCAGCCTTTGAAATACTGACAAAAAGGTTTAGCGGATTCTAAAGCTTTTGTGCCTTGAAACATAAAACCTATTAGCTTGAAGGGAGTGGCCCCCAAAGTGACCTGTCAGCGCAGAGCCCGATGTGGGGGCTCGAACCCAGGAACCGAGAGATCATGACCTGAGCTGAAACCAAGAGTTGGATGCTTAACCGACTGAGCCACTCAGGCGCCCTTTCCACTCTTTGTCTTAAAGCATCGTTTTTCCTGGGGCCCCTCAGTCCGTTATGTGTCCAACTTTGGCCCAGGTCATGATCTCACAGTTTGTAGGCTAGAGCCCCGCTTTGGGCTCTGTGCTGACAGCAGGGAGCCTGAGCCTGCTTCGGATTTTGTCTGTCTCTCTGTCTGCCCCTCCACCAACTTGTGCGCTCGCTCTCGCTCAAAAATAAACATTAATTAAAAAAAAATTGAAAGCATCGTTTTCCCTAAGGCTCCAACCACCTTCTTATCCGTAAAACCGCTTGTCCGGGTCAGCCAGCCCGTTGTCTGACCGTGTCCCTGACCTTTACGTGGATAGGTAACCTGTTTTTTCTGCCCTTCGGTACGTTAGGCTACCAGAAACTTGATTTGATTTCTTAAACTACTAGTTAACATTCAGATCTCCAGTTTTGACTCGTGGCCTGAACTCTGACCTCTCCTCTAGAAGAGGGCATTTTCATGTTGAGAAATCAAAGTTCTAGGTAACTCCGACATGGATGCCTAAAAACAAAACTCTGGTTCCTCCCTTCTCTCTGCCCCAGGGCTCTCTTTCCCAGAAGTGCCTTCCTTTCTGCCGCAGAGGCCTCCATTTACTGAGATGAAAGGTTTTGGAGCTCCTCTTTGACTCCCCTTTCTCACACATTCCAGAAAAGCACTGAGTCGGCCCAGCCTTTTAAATGTTGCCAGAACATGACCAGCTGTGGCAGCGGGGGTGCCGTCCTGGTCCCCCCGCCCCGTTGGGCAGGTGCCAAGGCCACCCCTGCTTCCCTGCTTAGCCGGCCCACCTGCCCCGGGTTTGTCTCAACAGCGCAGCCCGTGGGGACTGAGTCAGATGGTTCCTTCTTGGCTCAGAACTTTCCAGTGATTTCCCATTTAGAGCGAATTTGTCCTCTGCCTGCGTCTGCTTTGTTCTTTCTCACACCCTGCCTCAAGTGTGGATAGTAAGTCTCTGCTTCCATCCACTTTGCTTATGACCTGACTTTTATCGTTGTGAAATGTCAACATCGAAAGAACCACGACTTTGCTTCCAGATAGCCATATTTGCTTTCCCTAACAGCTTTGCTTTACAATGCGATTGGAGGGGCGCCTGGGTGGCTCGGTTGGTGAACCTCTGACTTTGACTCAGGTCACGATCTCGCGATTCATGGGTTCGAACCCCGCATCAGGCTCTGTGCTGACAGCTAGCTCAGAGCCTGGAGCCTGCTTCAGATTCTGTCTCCCCCTCTCTCTGCCCCTGACCCGCGCTCACACTCTGTTTCTCTCTCTCTTAAAAAAATAAACATTAAAGAAATCCCCACAAAAACCTGGCTTGAATGTAGGACCCAGTGGAAAGTTTTTGGTTTTGTTGAGGTGGCAGAAATGATTGTTTGCAAACCAGTGTGAGATAGTGATAGAGTTCAATCTCGTCATTGGACTAGGAGCAAATGAGCTTGTAGGAAATCTATCACGCTGCAAACAGTTATCTTGTACAAAGGGCCCTGGCAACCTAGAATCCTACATTCCATGCAATATAAAACCAAGAGCCGCAGGGGGAGCTACTGCACCAGCCCTCGGTGGCAAATCGGGTCTCATGGACTCTTGAGCCTAACTGACTGCGTTTCTTGGTACAAAACTATTAATATGAAAAAGAGTGGAGAATGAACTCTTCACTGGCGCGTTCAGAAATCTGTCCTTTATTTTCTGTGGAATTACTGAAGTCCTGATGAATTCGTTGCGTCTGTAAACGCCAGTCCTCTGGTTCCTGGTACTGGTTTAGAGGTGGGGATGCAAGATGAGCCTTGTTGGCGGTGTTGAGGGGTGTGAGGAAATTACAGATTAGAAGGGAAGGTGACTTGATTAGAGGGGAATTTTGTAGGTCCTCCTAAGAGATCGGGAAATGTCGCCCATCGTAGCCATCGGAGGCTTTCGTATAGAGGAAGGAAGTGACCTGGATTGTTGGTTTTTAGTGAGTAACTTCTGTAGCTGTGTTTTTAGAGAAATTATGTGTGTGTATGTGTGGGGGGGAGGCGTGGTGATGGTGGCACTAGGGGTTGGTTGGTGGCCCTCATTTTGGAAGGCCCCCTCTGCAGGAGGGGGGATGAGAATGTTGTTTTAATCTGTATCCGAGGACCGAAAGTACCCAGCGCAGTGCACCTGGATTTAGAGACTGAATGTGAATAATGAGAAAGAAGAGGCATCCCAGTCCAAACCCTGGGCAGCCAGGAGGGCGGCAGGAGGGATAATCCAGGTGGAATCCCGCAGGGAAGTGGGGGCGGGGGGAGGGGAGGGAGGAGAGCGTTAAGAAGTCATCATGCATGTTAAGATCATTATAGACCTGGAAGGGGAGAAGAAATCTAGCGGGAGGTCTGAGAGAGGAAGCAGGAAAGCTAGGGGAGAATCCGGGGTCTGTTAGAAAGTTTGCATTAGGCGCGGCAATTCCCGTGCATTTCATGGTGCTGGGAACAGTTTGCGCCGGCCAGGGGTAAGCCCCATCCGTCACACCTGCGAGTCTCCAAGTGTGTGGTCCGCAGGCCGGCAGCCCCAGCGTTACCTGGAGGAAGTGGCGGCGGGCCCCACAATGTGGGGTCTGTCATGCCTTGTGGTGGCTTGTGGCTTCTCGAGGACGCTCAAGTTGGCAGTCCCTCTCCTGGGTCATTTGATTTGCACATGAGGAAACAGAGTTCTGGAATTGGAATCGAGGTCTCTCCCTTCCCTCAAGGCTTCTATTTTCTTTACGCTTTCCATCTGGTTATAAGTGCTCACTCAGGAAACGTGTGTGCTTTGAGCATTCATTGATTTTTGATTTCTTTGGGGGGAACGGGCGTGACCAGGGGAGAGGCAAAGAGAGGGGGGTAACCGAGGATCCGAAGTGGGCTCTGTGCTGACAGCCTGATGCGGGGCTTGAACTGCTGAACTGGGAGATGGTGACCCCAGCCAAAGTTGGATGCTCAGCCACCTGAGCCACCCAGGCGCCCCCAGATGGTTTTGAATACACGGTGTGTGTAAGACCCATGCCACGTGTCAGGAACACAGAGGTGAGGGGGCACCTCGCAGGTACTCTGGGGTCACACTGACTTATTGGGATGGGATCTTTTTTTAATACCTCTGTGCCCGAGGTGTGTCACTTAGGAACGTTTGTGTGCTAAGAGTACTTTGTAAATGGAGAGAAGACGTGCAGGAAACACGGAGCTCGTGGCCTGCCGCATAGGGTGTCCACTTACGGTTAGTGGCAGGTGCTGAAGGCGGGGAATAGATCTGGGAATTTTCTCTGGAGACCTGTGCCTGTAATGACCCGGCACCGAGCAATTCCGGGGTGCTCGCTCTGTCTGAAGAGGGCTGGGTGCTATGAGAAAAGGGGGCAGGGGCGCCCGGGTGCCTCAGTTGGTTGAGGATCTGACTTTGGTTCGGGTCACGATCTCACGGTTTGTGGGTTCGAGCCCCACGTCGGGCTCTGTGCTGACAGCTCAGAGCCCGGAGCCTGCTTCGGATTCTGTGTGTCCCTCTCTCTCTGCCCCTCCCCTGCTCATGTTCAGTTTCTCTCCCTGTCTCAAAAATAAACATTTAAAAAAAGAAAAGGGGGCAGTTCGTATTAGAACAAATGTGGCACAGGGTCAGTCCATTTACATGTTCAACCCAAGGGCAGGGTTTATTTGAACCATTTGGAAATAATTGGATGCTTTGAAAAGGTTTTCATAAATTTGTAAAGTGTGCATAAAATGGCCCCAGATCATCAACCTGCTGGCGTGTGTGAGGCAGCATGCCCCGTCCATCCATCTCCGGGACTTGCATGTGCACTAACACTTACTTGCTGGATGGGGGCACTGCTGGCCTGGAAAGGCCAGTAAACTCATCAGGTGTTGATCGAACTCCTGAAGTGACCCCAACCCTGTCCTAGGGCTTCGAGGAAGAAACAGAAAGGGTAAAAACTGCCCCACCCCCCTCACTGTGGCTCAAAGGCCCATAACCCTTGACCGGTCCTGGTGGGGGATGGGCAGGAATCTACCTCTAAGTTTGTGTCACTCTGTTGGTGCTTGGAAACTGGCGGAAGATGGGGCTTTTGTCTGTTTTTTTTTTTTTTTTAACATTTATTTAATTTTGAGAGACAGAGAGAGAGTGTGAACAGGGGAGGGTCAGAGAGAGGGGAAGACACAGAATCCAAAGCAGGCTCCAGGCTCTGAGCTAGCTGTCAGCAAAGAGCCGGACGCAGGACTCAAACCGTTAGATCATGACCTGAGCCGAAGTCAGATGCTCACCCGACTGAGCCACCCAGGCACCCCTTGTCTGGTCTTAATCCTGGAGGATTTGTTCTGGAGAAGATTGCTTAGAAAATGACTGGAAGCGGTGCTAACGGGGTGCGTCTTGCGGGCTCACTTGCAGACTGAAAACTCTCATCCGTCCCTCTCAGAATTTCTTGCACGTTCCCTGCAAACCTGCAAGGCCGCTCTAGCAGGGAAGACCCAGAGCTGTGTGTATGGGCGGATATCTGCAATTCAGATCGGTCTCCCCAACTTGAGACTCGAATTCTTGTGCAAAGTATTTAATATTCCAGAATTTTCCTGCTAAGCCGAGCATAAAGGTACCTATTTTGAGGAATCTCCCGGACAATATGGAAATGTAGTAGCAAGTAGCATGTCGTCCTTGAAACCCTTCTGGTTAAACGCAAATGTATGCTCTAGAATTTCCTGTGATGACGGGAACCTTCTGTAGCTGTGTTCATCTGGGGTGACACGTAGCTCTGGAGCACTTGAAATGTGTCCAGTGCAACTTGGAACTGCGTTTTTTTGTTTTTATATTTATTTATTATTGAGACAGAGAAACAGCATGACTAGGGAAGGGGCAGAGAGAGAGAGGGAGACATAGAATCTGAGCAGGCGCCAGGCTCTGAACCGTCAGCCCAGAGCCTGATGCGGGGCTCGAACCCATGAACTGCAAGATCATGGCCTGAGCTGAAGTTGGGCGCTTAACCAACCGAGCCACCCAGGCGCCCCTGGAACTTCATTTTTAATGAATTGTAAATAGCCACATGTAACCGGGGACTACTCCCTGGTTAGTGCAGGTTTAGAATATGTCATTTGGGGAAAATTTGGGGTGTGTGTGTGTGTATTCTTCAGATAGAAAGGCTTTAATGACTAAAAGATCCAAATTCGTTAGAATTCCTCCAGGAACCTGCTTGTTAAAAACTCACTCCCAGATGAAGTCCTCGTAGAGTCCCTGTCCCTGCTGCTGACAGCGAGGCGAGTCATTCCGTCCTTCCAACGGGTCTTCGGAAAGATTCATCCCCGTCAAGGATTCATTTGTAACTTGATTTTCTTTTTTCTTTCCCCATTCTCTACCCTGAAAGTAGATGGTCAGCCCAGATTTCTGCTGGATTCTTGGAGGTAATCCGGCCGTAGGGCTTGGGGCTTTTTGATGGTGTCGAGACCCCAGACTGTCAGAGCAAGAGCTGTGGGAAGGCGGAACCCTGTGTAGCTGGCCCTGTGCGCCATTTCACCATGACCGTGGGGACGTCGCAGCCTCGTGCTGCTGCCGCTGCCTTGACAACATCAATGTCTGACATGCTCAGACGCAAAAGAGCTGACTTGGCAGCTACCCAGCAGATTTTTATAAAGGCTCAGTTGGTGGCCGGAGAATCAGGCTGTCAGAGTTGTGTTATGCAATAAATCGTTTTGAGCAGAAGTTCTTAATCCAATTTCAGCTGTGGCTTTTTTTTTTTTTTTAAATAGGCGGTAATCAAAGATAAGTACACATTATTTAATGGGACTTTGGAAGAAGTGAAACTCTTCCCTGAATAAGCATTTTTAGGCTGTTTTCTTTATCCCAGGAAGCGTGTCTCTCTGAGAAAATTTGCTGCTGGAAGTGCTTTTAATTTAAAGGCGAGGCAGAACAGAGTTCAGGAAGTCCGTGGTTTCCTGGCCACTTGTCTTTCTAGAAGTGAATCTTCCCTAATTTTTCACTGCTGTCTTGAGTATTGACAGTCGATCCAGTTCATGGAATTGTGGGGGGGAAAAAAAAAGTGGATTGGCGTCAAGTGGATTTGGGAGAGCCTTGTAGTGGAGAAAACACCATCCGTTTGTTAAAAGGGGAAGGAATCGTAGTTTTAGCCTGGTAAACTGCTCACATTTTTCTCCAGTGTTTTATTTTTGACTTCATAAATCCTTGTTTATGTTGAATCTGTGCCGAGGATCAGCACCCCCCCCCCCCTCAAAGAAAAAGGGCTTTCATTGTTCTCATCCCAAACCTGATAGAAGAGGCTGGCCTTTCAGATGGCAGCAAAATCGGATGAAGTCGATGACTTCCCAGTAGGTGTATACGGAGCTGCTTCGGAGAAGGTACCTGTCACGGAGGGGTTTCCAGTCACTTCCCCTGGAGAGAGAGGACAGAAAGCACTATACATTCTTCCTTCTCCCCTCCCTCACCAGCCTCACTTACTGTTTGGCTCTGAGCACCCCCCCCCCCCCAATTTTCCTCTCTGTGAACTGTTGAGTTCTTGTTAATACAACCTAGGGGAGGGTTGAGCATTGGAATTGGGCATTACACTGCATTTTCATTTTTGATTATTTATATTTTAATGTTTATTTCTAGGAGAGTTTGAGCAAGGTGGGGCAGGGGGGAGGGGGAGTGTCAGGATCCAAAGCAGGCTCTGTGCCAACAGCAGACCGCCCGATCTGGGGCTTGAACTCCTGAACCCTAAGGTCGTGAGCTGAGCCGAAGTCAGACACTTAAGGACTGAGCCACCCAGTTGCCTCTTATTTCTCTTTTTAATTTAATGTTTACTTATTTGGAGAGAGAGACAGCGTGAGCAGGGAAGGAGCCGAGAGATGTGGGAGATCTCTCCAGCAGGCTCCGTGTTCTCTGCCTGGAGCCCAGGGTAGGGCTCTATTCCGGAACCTTGAGACCCTCAGGGTCACTGACCCACCCAGGGGCCCCATCACTTCATTTTCATTTAAAAAGGGCTGGAAACTCCGCCAAGTCTTCCTTTGGCAGAGCCTGGATGAGGTGGATTGGGCTGGGATATGTCCGGATGTTGTCTTCCCTCCCAATCTGCCGCCCCTCCCCCACTCTCCTAACCGAGAGCAGTTGACTTCCCGTGCCCCCTCCCTGTGGAAGCAGGAGTGTAATGCCCTCTTGAACGGGAGCTTGTCCTCAGGGCCTCCCCCTTCCCTCCTCCAGGGTGATATTTAAAACATTGGTGGGTGGTTCTGGATTTCAATTTAAAACACAGGTGTGTATCACCCTGCATTCCTAGTGTATCTTGGGTGTTGGCTTTATTTTTATTTGGTGATGTGGTTAAAAATGATCTCTGGTGTTAGACCTTATTTCTTAATGGAATCCTATCTGCTGGAAGGGGCCTAGCGTAATTGGCTGGTTGACCTGTGCCCCAGTTTCCACCAGCTGTTCCTGTATCCTTATTAATGATGTCCTTGGTTGGGATGGTAAATTTCTCGATCACTCTACCTGTGATGCTTGAGTCTCTTAGGCAGTGTGCTCACGAGTGATAGGAAATCAAGTATCTTCCATTGGATGGGCCCTATTTCGTTTTCTAAATAATTGTAATGGTTAGAAAAGGTTTTTAAAAACCCGAAATGTTTCCCTCTTACCATGCATTTCCATTCTCATTTTCCCGCTCCTAAATCAAGATGGTCTGAATTTAAAACCATAACAACCAGTGAGACCTGGACGGATTGCATAAGGATTCCTTGAGAGATGACCTTGGAGCTGAGGGCGTGGTAGAGACCTGTAAGCGAAAACTCCTCCCTTTCCTGTTAGACGAACCTCCAGCTGGTGGTGCTGCTCCTGGATTGTTTTTTTAAATTTTTTCCCCCATGTAATATTTACATTCACCTCTTGAAGTGAGTAATTTTAATTTTACTATCAATTAGGAGTCGCTGGGAGTTACATGTTTGACGTTTTCTCCTTGAGAATAAATTACTGAGGTTTGAAACTTGGCTTTGGGCACCTGTCCTGTTAGCAAGGACCAGGTGACCACACGTGGCCGCTCTGGTTTCTCTCCTGCTGTGTGACCTTGGGCAAGACCTTGAAACTGAGCTCTTAAAAAAAAAAAAAAGTTAAAAAAATTTTTTTTTAATTTTTGTGGTTGCTCCCTTTTCCACACCCGAGTGTCGTGTCTTTATGCTCTAGGCTGCTGCTCCCTGTCACTGTGGTCTGTTCCAGGACTTGGAGCAGTTCCAGGTTACTCTGTGCTGTTTTTATTTTTTATTTTTTAAATAAAAGATGATGACCATAAGCAGTCAAGTTTAGTTCCTGACCAGCTGCCATTTTTGATAAGCGATTGATTCTCCAGTTATTTCAAAGAATGGCAAATATTTTTCAAATGAAAAGAAATCCCTGTCACATTTACATTTTATTTTCACTTTTACTTTTTAAAGCCTTAATGCTCAATTTCCCATTTGCTGAAGAAAGTGATTTTTTTTTTTTTAAAGCAGTCAAAAACTAGGATAGTGAATCTAGATCCTTGTGATTTCTTTGTTTTATTTTCTTCTTCTTAAAATCAGGTCAGGAGACCTAGATAGTCTTATTTATGGCAGTATTTGCAACGTGTTTGTGTTGTAGTTGGGGACACAGGGGCTAAGAGATCAGGGGATGGGAATGGGTGAAGGTGGGAAGCTGTCTGGTGGTTTTGGGGCTTGAATTGAGCTTCTCCAGTAATTGGATGAAATGTAGAAACTCAGGTCTTATTGACACCCCAATGGGGAGATCTTAAAACAATCTTTAAGGGAATTCATAATAAGAACTGACCCACTGTAGAGGCGCCTGGATGGATCAGTGGGTTAAGTGTGGACTCTTGGTTTCAGCTCAGGTCATGATCTCAGTTTGTGAGTTCGAGCCCCACATGGGGCGTCATGCTGACAGTGTGGAGCTTTCTGGGGATTCTCTCTCTCCCTTTCTTTCTCTGCGTGTGTGCTCGCTCGCTCACACTTGCGCACCCCCCCCTCAAAAAAAAAAACTGATAAAAAGAACTTGACACCCTCTGGGAGACTGAATTTGCATCAGAATAAAGCTAGGGGCTCCTGTCTGTGGTTGCAGCCTCTCTCTGTCCTTCTTTATTAAGCTGACCAGTGAACCAGAAGGGACTGGGGACTTGGTGCTAAGGGAGCATCTCGAAGGCACCCAGGAAAGGACCTCTCTCTGTTCAGTGCCGCGTTGTCCAACCTTACATGAGTCCATCTGCTGAGTAGAGAGAGCCATGTGGCCTGAAGGGGTCTAGGGAAGGTCAGAGGGGATTATTCGGAATTGTGAACACGGAGGCTTGAGTGGAATATCCATCGATTTGCAGATTGTGAGTTGTGAATGTGTGATTGAACATAGCAGGTGCGAGGGGGGGCAGAATGGGAGAGTCCTGAATGAGAGAGAGGAAGGCAGGACCCCGTGCAGAGGGAGCTAGAGAGGCCTCGTAAGCATCGGGGTGTTTGGTTGAAGGAATTGGTCCGTATTTGGCTCAAGGCGAGGGACTCTGACCGGGTCGTTAGGTTGGGCCCTATGAAGCCATGTGGATTTCCAGACGGAGGGGTGCCCTCTCCTTGCAGGGAACTAGGTGAACTGAGTATGGGGCCTCTGGTACGCCGCCGAGCTTGCCGCCGAGAGCGCGAGAAGGGGAGCCAGCCCTTCTGGATTAGCCTGTGGGGACCGTTTTATGTGGGTAACTGCAATCTAAATCAAGAAAACTGCAGGGATTTCATGCACTCCGCTTAAAACGTCCTGGATGTTCATAAGGGTGGGGACAGGCTGACCACGTGTGGGTAAACGTAGTGGAAGAGCCAGCTTGCACTGGATTTGAGTTCGACATTTCCAGAAATATTTATTGAGCTCCGTCAGGCTTGTCCTGGGTGCCGGGGGTGTCGGCGGTGAACAGATTTCCTGACTCCGTGCCGGCACTGTTTAAATGGCCAGTCAGAGGAGACCGCTGTTGAAGAGGGGAAAAGAAAAAGCCATAAACTCTTAGGTGTTGATGGTGCTCCTGTCAGGGCCGAGCTGGACCGTTCTGAGTGACCCTTCAGGCCACGGCAGACTGTGTCTCGGCCCCGAGGGACCTTCTTTCGGACCTTCCAGGACCCACGGCCTAGGCATCGGCCCCTTTTGCCGCCTCCTTGGGTGGAAGGTACACCTGTGCTTTCTGCATCTGACAGGCCCCCGGGAGGGGGGCCAGCTCCTCAGGACCCCGCAGCCGTCACAAGCGGCCTCCGTTTTCATTTCTGAATTCTTACCTCTGCATTGAGCTTTTGGAAACTGGACAGGATTCCTTATTAGCTTTTTGTGTCTTTCATCAACCTCGAGGGAGGGGACCAGGCTGGACCGACACTGTACATTCTAGAAACGAACTATTGAGCTTCCAAAGGAAAAAAAAAAAGTTTGCATTTTTTTTTTTTAAACGTCTAGAATTTGAAACCCCGTAATCTGGGTCACGGTTTTGCTTCTCCTGTAGTTAAAGCACTTTATAGGTTTCATGAAGCGTCTTGTGTCAGTAAGTGAACCTTAAATGCATCCTCCTTTGCGGGCGGTTTCATCTCCCATGGTTTATGTTTTAATTAGACATTAGTTGTAGGGGCATAATTCTCATGCGGAGGCCCGAAGTCAGAACAGAGGCACCAGTCTGAACACGATGCAGTATATCATGGCGGGCAGTTCACACTGAAAGCTGTTTGGGGGTTTTATCATATACAAAGCTGTGCGTACGTAGGAAACAATAGTTGACAATCACTTCAGTGTTCAGTGAGACTAGGACTCTGGTCACAGTGAAGGGAATTCGGCCAGGCGGCCTTACCTGGCCGTTGAAAAACAGTGGGAGTTCAGCCTTGCTGTCTTGAACTTGAGGAGTTGATCTTTATCATCCCTATTGCAACAGCGAGTTCTCCTTTTGTGCCTTGGGTGCATAGTGTGGCCCAGTCCCCTCTCTACCTTTGACTCGGGCTGGTGACGTGGGCTTTGCAAACAGGGTCTGGTCAGATGCTTCCTTTTCGTGTTTGTTCACCGTGTGATTGGCGGGTGGCGAGCACCTTGCACAGGGTAGCCGTGGAGAAACGACTCGAGTTTCTCTCTGGCTGAGGCGGTTTGCTGGCTTCTTTCAGCTTCTGGTTTCGAACTTGGACCCACCACCCTGGGCCGGTTCAGGAGCGGTCTCCTGCCTTTCAGGGAACACGGCCAGGAAGACAGGATGTGCCTCCCTCCTCTGGAGCCGCCGGAAATCTCCGCTTGGCAGATGGGCAGGCGTGGAGGGCGTCGTGGGGAAGTTGGAAATCCCAGCTCCTCTTTCCCAGGCCCCTCTTCCCCCTCAGGATGGAGGCTGGCTCTCATTCTGGGAAAATCCCGGAAGCTTAACCGGAGTGCAGCTTTAGGGCTTAGAGTCTCCGTGTGGTTGGATTTCTAAGATGTAGTTTGTGTCGACGCAGAATTGAGTTTAAGAGCTGGAAGAGACGTCGGGTCCTCTGGCTACCTTAACTAGTTCCAGGGAGCTTCTATGGGAGGAAATACCAGTTCTGTCGGACATGCAGGTCAACAGTGCTGGCGCTGGCTTTTTTTTTTTTTTCTTTAAATTTAGTTTTTAATTTATTTTTGAGAGACTGAGAAACCGCGTGAGCAGAGGAGTGTCAGAGAGAGAGAGAGAGAGAGATGGGGGGGGGTGGATATAACAGAATCTGAAGCAGGCTCCAGGCTCTGAGCTAGCTGTCTGCACAGAGCCCGATGTGGGGCTCGAACCCACGAACTGTGAGATCATGACCTGAGTCACCCAGGTGCCCCAGCATCGGCCTTCTGTTTGAGCAAAAGGAATCTGAAATAGTCAATATCCCCCTTCCTGTATTTGCCCATGGCATTAACTCTTTTCCTTATTCTCATAAAGGCCAGAATATCTGAGAAGCTCAGATCCTTCTTTCTCTAAGTGGAACTGTTCTCAGATGCTTGCGTCTTGAAGCAAGTATGTGAACGTAAGGACTTTGTCCACCAGCATGCAGTAGGCAGGTACCCGTAGGAGAGCGTCTGTGACTGTCCTTAGCTGTGGGAATCTGCGCTTTAAGCCCTACAGACCTTCTTGCTGGTTCCCTACGACCATTGCCTCCACTTCCTGCTGGTGCCCACCATCCAAGTTTCCAAAGGTAGCTTCTGGTCTCGGTGCTGGTCGGCACCCTCCCCTCCTCCTCTTGGCCCCTCTGGATCCTCCTCTTTCTGGAGGATGATCTCCTAGTTCTTGGGACTTTCCCCCCACCCACCTGCCCAGCCTGGCCTTCATTTGCTCGGTTCCTTACCACAGACATAAGGGAGCCACGCTAATGAGACCTTCAAGACCTGTTATTAACCTGTGCCTATTTCTTCTTCTTTTTGTTTTCTTTACGTGCCCTCCTTCCCAAACCACCTACCCCTGCCTCCCAGTTCTCCACTCCGCCAGGACCCAGTGCCCTTTTCCGCTGGAGTCTGTCGCTCTCATTTAGGGCTCATTTCCTTAAGAGGCCAGTACAGATCCAAGTTCGTTTCTTCTGACCAAACTGTAAATTCTTTATAGGCAGGGTGGCGTGCCCAGTGCCAGCAGCAGTTTCTAGAATTGTACTGCACGTCTGGGAGGCAGCACGCACCCCGGAGTTACTCTGGGAAAGTCCAGCACAGCGGTTCGTTACACCTGTGCTTTTGGGGGCACCAACCCCCTCTTTTTCAGTTTTGCCAGAAATATAAAACCTGAGCGTTAACTGGTCACTGAGGGTACGTGGGCGTAGGGTTTGTCAAGGCGGTGAGCGGTGGTCTCCCTTCCACTCTGTCTTACGGTCTGGGACTGGCGAGACGTCAGGAAGGCAGTGCTGAAGGAACCCTTATCGACCACTGGATGAGGTGCCCGTGCCCCCCCCCCTGCCCCCCCGCCGCCGGAAGTGCATCTCCCTCTGATACTTTGGGATGTTTCCCAGCGTTTGTTTTCGCTCCCGCTGTTTTACTGGTTTTTTTTTGTAAGTGACTTCCCTTCTCCCTTTTCTGTTCTGCAGGATGACAGTGATGGGATTCCATGGTCAGAAGAAAGGGTGGTGCGGAAAGTCCTCTATCTGTCCCTCAAGGAGTTCAAGAACGCCCAGAAGAGGCAGCACGGGGAAGGCCTTCCTGGGAGCCTGAAGACCGTGAATGGTGAGTCGACTCTCTTGTCGGACTCGGACGATGGCTTCGGGTACGGCCTTGTTTCTAGAAGCAGATGTGTTTTTGGGCAGCTGGTGCTTTCGCGGGGGATGGGCCCCTCGCCGAAGTTGTTTTGGACATCCTACTGGGTTTACAGGTTCATTTTTAAAAATGCTCCTTTCTATGCTGTGTAATCTAATTTGCAGGGTGCCTTAATTAGTCTGTTCCCTGTAGATCCCACCTGGGCTGTGATCTGATTTCTACTAGGTCCTGGGTTGAATGTAGAGTCTGTCTTAACAGGTGTTTCTGTGGCTCTCTGCATTTCTGCGTTGCTTCGACGTGGGGCCGTTCTTCTCCCCGGATTGCCTTAGGGAACCAGCGAGAAGGTTTGTGAGGTTGGAAGCGCTGATGGCCACAGCTAAGGACAGTCCTAGGCTCTCCTATGAACTCCTCCCCTGATGGTGTAGGAAGGTGCGGGGAGGCACCTTGCGCTACTGCCCTTCCTGCTCTCCGGCTCCGCCGCCCCCTCCGCACCCGTTTCTTTGGTGATCAGGCCGTTAGGTGGCGGCTGGTGTGCAGTGGCCAAGGATTCCTGTGCGTGTGCACGTGCTCCTGTGTGATTATCAGATGGATCCTTGAAGCCTGGAGGGAAATGTGCTCTTACCAAGTTAATTCTGAGGGCTCTTTGGAAGGGTTAGGTTAGCAACGACGGAGTTGGAATCCCCTGGTGATCGTGACTGAGCGTCCGGTCACAGCCTGGGTTTTGTTTCAGGGGATGTGGCGGTGGCGACTTTCCAGTGTCTCTTGAACTTTGTTCATCCTTGAGAATTACTGAGAAAGGTGAACGAGTGGACCGTGTTCTGGTGTGTTCCCTGCTGGGAGCAAGCAGATGAGGAAAGAGGGGATTGTCCAGTTTTGGAGTCCAGCTCTGGTCACGGGGTAATAGAGGTGCATGGCGGGGGTGGGGGGGCTGTATTTGGCAGCATGCAGAGTGACCGATTCACTCGGGGCCCCCAGTTTCTGTCCGTTCGGCTGAGTTGTAAGGTAGATTGCCTGTGAGCCTCTTGTTAGAACCATGCTCACAGGCAGGACCTGGACGGAGCCGTGGCGGGGTCCTCAGACCTCAGGTCTGGCCCTCCTGCTAGTACCAGGTGACTTGAAACCGGAAGCGCCTGAAGCCTGAGCCAACGTGCACGGGAGGGCCTGCCCGCCCCCTCCCCCCGCCTCCTGTTTTTGTACCTTTCCCCTACACAGAAGGGACGTTGTAGAATCTGGTGTCAGAACTACAGAATCTGGACACACGTGCGATGTGATGGCTCACGTTGTCACTGCTTCACAGCGAACGTAGTGTTTTGATGTACATTTGTGACCGGGGTGGGGGAGGGGGTGACGGGGAGAACATCCTTGTGTCCTGGAGTCAGTTGAGCACTAGCAGCTGGGGGCGTAGATCTTACTGTCGTGATCGGGCAACCTTTCGCTCTGCTGTTTAAGAGGGGAAATGCCTTCGTGGTTTTGGAATCTCTTAACCAAAAACAACCCAACGGAGGAACACAAGCTTTTCAGACAAGTTAGCTGGGTGTCCAGGCTTAGATAAAGGTGGAATTTAGGCGAAGGCCTTTACCTTTTGTTCTTTTAAGAGGAAACTGGCCCTGCCAGCTAGCTGCCCACACATAGCTCTCGTTTTTACTGGCCTTGTCAGGGGCTTGACGGTGCTCAGGAAGGATTTCCAAGAAAAGTGGCAAAGAACGGTCTCTTGGGATCATTGAAGACTTTATGGAACTGGTACAACAATTCGTTCAAGAAAAGAAAAGGGTTTTTTTGATATTTCATGCTGATCAAGACCGACGTGTCGTTTTCTTGTGTATTTTTAAGCACTTGTGTGTTTTTAAGGCTTCTCTCTTTCGGTGGTGGATTTGCTGTGAACAGGCCTGGTTCTGGTTCTTGTTGATGTTGGTGGAGCCGACGGTCTGAGTCCACATATTGGATTTCCAGGGCCGTTCTGAGTAAACAGGACTCCGTGTTTCAAGAATAATTTTCTCAGAGGCAACTAATGAGTTGAAGTGCTTTCTCTTTGGGGGAGGAGGGGCTCCTGGAGAGATGGGGAGACCAGCTCCTTCCCTGTGGGTCCCCGAACCTGAGCCGTGCTCTCCTAGGGAGCAGGAAGTGCGGAGAGCATCCCAGACTTTTTTTTGGCAGCTGAGGTTGGAGGTGGGATGATGCAGGCCGTGTTCTCGGGGCCTGCGCGGACGTGTGTGTGCCTGTGAGCGTGTCCCCGGTGCGAGTGGAGACTTCACGGTCCCCTGGTACTCCACGCGGTGGAATGATGTCCTTGTCTTAGGCCGTGCATCACTGTCTCGGCTTCTGCACTGGGGGCAAATGAAAATAGCGGGGAGAGTGGTGTTCTCAGCCCTGCAAGGTGCGCGTTGGTTTTTGTTTTGTGTTGGTTAGTCACCAGCCTTTGAGCTTCTCCTGTAAAAATGGAAATCCATTGGCCCAGTGTTGGTTGTCAGCAAAATTTGTCCGGTGGTGGGGTTTTGAAGTTGCCCAGCACAGAGCCCTTGTTAGGACATGGGGAAGGAAAGTGACCAGACGAGGATCAGAGCGGGTACCTGTCCCCAGATTTGGGGGTTGGGGGGGTGGGTATGTCCAGATTTAGGGGAGGGTTAACTGCTGCCCCTGTGGCTCCCTCCCCCTGTTTTCATGCTTTGCTGCTTGGGGGCCTTGGGTAGTAACCTGTCGGAGACCCCTGGTGTTGTCATCTGTAAGCTGGCTGAAATGTCCTGTGGGGCTTTGAGAGTGCTGTATGTGGACGTGACTTTTCTAAGGTGACACGGCTGTCTGCAGCGCAGTAGCAGAATTGGAATCACAACTCCAGCCGTGGCACTTTGAGCCTAGTGCTTCTTTCAGAAGACAGGAGGGATGAAAATGACGCCGTATCTTTGCAACAGGGGTAATGAAAACACTTTTTGTTTTTCATTGGATCGTTTTTTCAGGGATGCTTCTGGGTTATTGGTCTCCCCGGGGTTCCTGGGGGAGATTCCATTTTCCAGTAATACTTTGTGTTCACAAATAGAATAGGTTGATGTACCTCTGTCTAATTGGAGAACGGACAGACCTCCCTCCCCCTAACACCTGGCGCGCTGGACCGATGAGCCCGCATCTCCGTCCTTGCCCTCCCGTGTGAGGTGCGTGGGGGTCGGCGTCCGTTAACACACGGACACACGGAACCAGCAGCTCCTATTCTGTCCCGTTCCTGTGGGGCTAGCGTACCAGTAATAACCCAAGGAGACACGGGATTGCAGGGCCACTCCTGTTTTATGTTCTAAAATCCAGGTTTGCCATCAATCTTACTTCCGCTATTCTAAGGTAACCGGAAATGTTTTTTTCCCCTTTTGTTTTTGTTTGGGTTTTCTTTTTCGTTTTTCTTCTGGTCCTATTAGAAGGTAGGGGGGGGTGAACATGAGTCTTGAACCGCCTCGCGGATTGTCTGTGTAGGAATTGGAGCCCTCATCACGGCGTGTTGGTTATCACCGGGTGTAGGGGAGGTGGTACTCGATTTTTGCTGATCGTGAGAGCCTTCTGCCTCCTTCCTGCTGTAGATAATGCCACTTCTTCTGGCTGCCATAAATCGACAAAAGCATGGGGAAGGGCTGGCAGAGGCTGGGGCCTCGGCCACTCTTTGAGGGCCCTTGGCCCGCTGGGGCTGAAATTAGGGACATTTAAATAATAGCATGCTGCACAAATGAGTACAGATAATTACACAGTAAGAGAGGGGAGCTATTAGCTGTATTTGAGGTTCATTTGCTTCCTATAAATGTCATCTGGGATCCAGCAAGCCCTCTGGCCAGCCAGAGAACCTTGAGTAGATTTAAGGGAACCGCGGTCATGATGGCTGATCGCTACCGGGCCATCGCCCTGTTCTCGTTCGAGCATTTCGTCTGTATTTCACGGATTTAGTCTTCAGAACAGGCCGTTGTGCAGATAAGGAAATAATCCACCAGCCTGGATTAGCCATTAGTCTACGCAAGTAGACCTCGGCAGCCGGACTTTTCAACCTTGGCTTTCTGTATCTTGACTTTAAACCACCCCTTGGAGAAACAGAAGTAACTTTGGAACCCTCTGTAAAGAAGGTGAAGTGTATTTACCCTTCCTGTCGCCTGGCTTCTTTCATTTGGTAATGTTGGCTTGGGAAGGGAACCTCGGGGTTGGGGGGTTGCAATAGAAGTATGAACCTGGGCAAATTTGCAGTCAGAGCTTATGATTGATGGGGGCAGTCAAAAGATGGCCTCCTGGTTGGGCACCCACGGTGGCGCAGGTGCATCTGTTTTATTCACCGACAGGTAGAGATTGGTATTTTTAATGCTGCTGTTGAACCACCAGGTGGGCTCTCCCCAGTCTGTCCTGTTCACGTGACACAGGGTCTTTCTGGCAACGATGGGTCGGGAAGGGCTGACATTGAAAGTGTAGTTACAGAACTTCCCATGAACCTTTTTTCTCCCCCCTTGAAGGAGAAGAATTTTGGACTCCTTCAAAATCGTTTTTAATGTTGCGTGTGCACAGTTGCGGGAGGGTCAGGGAGACTGAGAGACAGGTTCTAGGTTTCTGGGCTGTCAGCCCAGAGCCCGACACAGGGCTCAAATTCCTGAGCCGCGAAATCGCAACCTGAGCCAAAACCAAAAGTCTGATCTCTAACCAACTGAGCCACCCAGGCGCCCCTGGACTCCATCAACATCTTAAAGATTCCTGATGTTCTGTTTGTAGAATGAAACTTGGGCCCAAGTTCTACAAATTCATTGATCACTGTGTAAAATAAAAATGCCTTTTGAGTCAAAATGAAAAATCAGAACACATGGTCTGTGAAGGGAAGTTTATTTCCGTAGCTGTATCTGAAAGCACTGTCACGTGTCACGGTCGAACGGGTGTCTTCAGAGGACCGGGGAGGGTGTGTGTGGGGAGGGTGGGGGGGGCACTTCTCCCTTCTGCTTTGGCCCAGAAGCATTCACATCTAGCTGTTCTAAGGATGGTCCCCACTTCAGGAAAGATGGTTTTGTGGTTTGCCTCCTGAAGAAAGTGGCTTAGGGGCGCCTGGGGTGGGGGTGGGGGGCTCAGTCAGTTGAACCTCCGACTTCAGCTCGGGTCATGATCTCACGGTTCCTGAGTTCAAGCCCCGTGTCGGGCTCTGTGCTGATAGCCTGGAGCCTGTTTCGGATTCTGTCTCCCTCTGTCCTTGGCGCGCCACCCCCCCACCCTGTTGCTGTTGCATATTTGGGTTTCTGGAACACACCAGCCTTGGAGACTTTTCTTTCTTGTGTCCCTGATGTAGGAGCCAACATTCCCAAGTGAAAGAAGCCAGACAACAGGAAGGGTAAGTACACTTCACTGAAAATTCACAACTTAAATTTATTCTTTGTTAGAAAAACAAAGCTACATTTTATTCTTGCAAACAGTAGAGTTGAAAAGGCTTGAGGGGTGCCTGTATGTCTAAGTTGGGTTAAGGGCCTGACTTGGGCTCTGCTCACGTCATTATCTTTGGGTTCAGGAGTTTGAGCCCCACGTCGGGCTCACCACTGATGGCACTGAACCTGCTTGGGATTCTTTCCTCCTTTCTCTCTGACCCTCACCCGATCGCTTGCTCTCTCTTTCTCTTGATCTCAAAATAAATAAACTTTAAAAGAATAAAGGGCTTGAGGGGGCGCCTGGGTGGCTCAGTCAATTAAGTGTCCGACTTCGGCTCAAGTCATGATCTCGCGGTCTGTGAGTTCGAGCCCACGTTGGGCTCTGTGCTGACAGCCAGAACCTGGGACCTGCTTTAGATCCTGTCTCCCCACTCTCTCTCTCAAATAAATAAATAAATGAATAAATAAACATTTAGAACCAAGGCTTGATGTCCTTCCCCATGTCTTTGGTGTCTTCACTGTAGGACCTAAGTGTGATGCTCTTGGGACATTTCTTGATAGAGGTCCCACGGGTTGATACTAGATCGAGTCTTTAGAATGTAGGTGGTCTTGTGAGCAATAAAACGGAATTCAAGTTGCTTTATTTTCCTGTCCCTTTGTGCGTGGGGCCCCTGGCCCTCCGTTTCTCTCAGCCCGCCTCCTCTGTCCGCTCCGTCCCAGATTCTGTCCTCCTCATCACTTCCTGGGCTCTTTTAAGAGGAAGGGCATAGGACTCGGTGGGGTGGGTGTGGTCCGTCTTTCTGCTGGTCTCCCTTCTCAGAGAAGCCCAGCTTGGTCCTGAGGGCCAAAGGGTGGAAGTCCGCTGTGATCCCCGATCTCTCATCTCTACAAGAGGGAGCTGCTCCATCTTCATTATTTACGTCTGTACTGGGTGACTGCCACCAGTAAGCAAAACCTGTTGTAGTTTCATTCCTAATAAAGTAATTCCTCTGCTGATCTTGTATCCCCTCCCTGCTGTTTATCTCTTTTTGCAGAGTTCCTGGATAGAAAATGTCTAAGCAGTCCATCTCCCTGTACTATTTATACTCATGTTAATATCCTTTCCCCTTTCACATTCCTTTGAACCCCTAGAATGGGGCCATGACTAAGGCTTAATGATGACCTCAGTTGCCAGATCAAGTTTCCAGGCCGTGTCCCCTTATCTGCCCTCCTGGCAGCATTTGACATGATTGAACCTGTCCCGAGTTCCACTTGCCTACTTGCCTTGTACACCTTGGTTTCTTGGGAAGACCTCATGAACATGAGGTGTCCTAAGTCAGTTCTGTCTCCGCCACCTGCCCTCTGCCCGTTTTCCCATGGTCCATAAACGCCAGTTCTGTTCTTCTAGTTCCTTTGGCCCAAACTTCGGAAGTTCGCTGTATTTCTGATTTTTCCACACTTTGCGTTCTGTCCTTGAGCAAATCCTGTTCCAAAGCTGAATCTGCACTGCTGCCACTAGTCCGTAACCCCCAGCTTGGGCTGAGATCCCCCGTGTTCTCTCAGCTTCTGCCTGTTTACCCCACCGGGCGGCAGCCGGAGCAGTCATTTATAACTGCGGATTCGCGCACGCTCCGTTCCCTCAGTGCGACGCGCTGACGCGGGCCGCAGGACCTGTCCCGTCCTCTTTCCACCGTCTCCCTTGGTTTGGCCTCCTTGCTGTTCAAAGCCACCCGAGTTTTCGGGCTTTCTGCCCCTTCTGTTTACAACTCTCTCCCTTTAGAGAATTGTGTGCCTGATCCCTGCCCGTGTTTCAGGTGCCTGCTCACCCCTGGAGGTTTGAGGCAGAGCATCCTTCCTGAGACTTGTTCATTTGTCAGTTACCCTTTCCCATTTTGCCTTGTAAGATTTCTCTGCGTAGGATTTCTCCCTGCGTGACCTTGTATTCTTGCTGTTTGCTAACGGCAAGTGCCCTCCCCACAACGGACAGAAAGCGCAGGAGAGAAGCGCTCCATCCCAGCCCGCTGCTGCTGTGTGCACGGCGCCTGGGTTCCATGTAGCGCGTGTAAGCGCGGCCGGGTGTGCAGACAGCTCTGCACGCCAGCCCCTCCCCACTCCCCTTGCAGCACCCTCTGCCGTGCTGTGGACACACACCTCTCTGTTTAGGGGTAGACTGTCCCACGGGTGACTCCAGGTTTTATTCTGGAAGTGTGCACACGTCCTCCCCGGGTCGCAGCCCATGCTGGTTTCCCTGTCCCCAAAGTGCATGCTTATTCATAATTGTGATACCCTTGTCTGCGCCTCGTAAAGATCCTTGGAATTGGGTCACCCTTGTAGCCTTTCTTAACCACGCTTGTGGAATGCCTATTCAGGTACAATATACGTTGCTTGGGAGTTTACATTAAAATTGGGCTTTTCTTTGTTGAGAGAGAGAGCGAGAGAGCGTGCAGGCGCGCGCGCGCACACGCACACACACACACACACACACACACACACACACACACACGAGGTGCAGAGAGAAGGGGGAGAGGGAGAATCCCAAGGAGGCGCTGCACCGTCAGTACGGAGCCCAGTGCAGGGCTCAGACTCCCAAACCATGAAATCATGAGCCAAAGTCAGATGTCCAACCAACTGAGCTATACAGGCGCCCCCTAAAATTGGGCTTTTTAAGAAATAAGTTACTACTTCTAATCTCATAACATTATTGTAACCTATTACTGTCCGGTTTTGTGGGTGTGTGTGTTGTGGGTCTCCAGTGTTCCGCACCTTGTGTAAGGCTGTACAGCAAATCAGGATTTGACCCTAGGACTCCTGGCTTTGATCTTGCACACTGCTCCCCCGCCCTTTATATTTTGAGAAAAACTATGTACTGTATGAAATCATACATCTTACTCGTGCAATTCGATGGATGCAGAGATGCTCATATACCCAGGTGGCCAGTGCTCGTGTAGACCCGGGACTTTCCCGTCAGCCCAGAGGTGGTGCTCCTGCCCGTGTCATTTCATTGGACTTCTTTGAAAGTCTGTGTTCATTTTGGGGTTTGTCACCGTGGCTGTCTTGATTTTTCATGAGCTTTTATGATAGGTGGGTTTATTGTATTTGCCCAGAATGTTCCAGATGCCTGAGAGTGTCAAGACTTGAAGGGGCCCCAAGGCCAGTGGCTGACGTGTGTCCCATATGCAGCTCTTAGAAGCCCTGGCTTAGTAGGCATGGATAAGACCCCACAGCTGGACGTGGTCACAAATGCTCTTCACTGGCTCCTGGCTGCATTTGCAGAGCCAGGTTGTTGTTATTATTTTTTTAATGTTTTTAGTTATTTTTGAGCGAGAGATTGTTTACGAACAGGGAAAGGGGCAGACAGAGAGGGGAACAGCTGACCTGAAGCAGGCTCTGTGCCGAGAGCACGGAACCCGACTTGGGGTTCAAACTCCCCGCGAGATCATGACCTGAGCTGAAGCTGGCCACTTAACACATTGGGCTGCTCACGTGCCCCAGATTGTGTCTTGAACCTGCATCCAAGATTTGGTTCTGAGCTGTGTGCGAGTCCAGACCAGGCTGGCCCTTTGAACAGCTCTGCCTGTCTTCCCCGGTCAGCATCCTCTCTTTCTGGCCCTGCCATTCTGCGGGTGTTAAGAAATCTTGGCCTTGGTGTTAGAGTTCAAGAAGTTTTTGGAGTCAAGTAATCTTGGCCTTGGGATGCCTGGGTGGCTCAGTTGGTTGAGGCGTCCGACTTCGGCTCAGGTCATGATCTCACAGTTTGTGGGTTCAAGCCCTGCATCAGGCTCTGTGTTGACAGCTCAGAGCCTGGAGCCTGCTTTGGATTCTGTCTCTCCCTCTCTCTCTGTCCTTCCCCTGCTCTCACTGTCTCTCTCTTTCTCTTAAAAAAAAATAAAAATAAATAAATAAAACATAAAAATTTCTTAAAAGAAGTCTTGGCCTTGGCATTCCGGTTCTGGCTTTCCTCCAAAGGCATGCTAAAGAAGCACCCATGGGGCGTATCCCTTCCCTGCCGAATACATGTGTGTTCATTTGGAGTGGTCCGTGCCTGGAGCCTGTGAGCTGCCCCCTTGGCCTTGCTGGGGGCATGGGAGGGCTGCCAACTCGTGTTTATTTTCCTGGGCTGTGGCAGAAGTCTGTGTTAGTCGGCGTGGGCTCCCACTACAGTGTGCGTAGACTGACTGGGCTGGGCGGGGGGGGCAGTTAAACTACACAAGCGTGTTTCTCAATCTGGAGTCTGTCTGGATGTCCGGATCCAGGGTACCAGCCAGTCCCGTTCCCGATGCAGGATTACTTCCTGGCCGTATCCTCACCAGGCTGACGTGGCGAGAGGTGCGGGGCTGGAGGGAGCACGTCTGGGTGTGTCTTCCTCCTCTCTGAGGCCACCAGCCCCATCAGATGAGTGCCGCCTCCATCATGGCCTCCCTGACTTTGCTCAGCTCCTCACAGGCTCCATCCAAATCCAAATCCAATCACGGTGGGTGTTCAGCCTTCAGCATAGGAATTGGGGGCATGGGTGGGGCTGCAAATAGTACTAACGCCAATACTGGGGTCGAGGTTTGGGGTGGTGACCGTTTCATCACATTTTAATTTTAGGTTCAGTAATTCCCATGTCTGGGTGCAGCAGGTCTCCGTTTGTGCTTAGGCAGGCACTAGGACGATTTCCTGGCAGGTCAGGAACCCCTAAGTCCGTGTTTGAGCCTGGAGACATTCTTGTTCCTCCCAGTTGGATGGAATTAAGCTTGTTTTTTTTTTTTTTTTAAATTTTTAATGTTTATTTTTGAGAGAGAGTGCATGAGTGTGGGTTCACGCTATTGGAGGAGGGGCAGAGAGAGAGGGAGACACAGAATCTGAAGCAGGCTCCTGCCTCGGAGCTGTCAGCACAGAGCCTGATGCAGGGCTTGAACCCATAAACCGCAAGATCATGACCTGAGCTCAAGTTGGATCCTTAACCGCCGGAGCCACCCAGGTGCCCCTTGGGTTTTTATTTCTTGAGTGGCTGCTTTTTTGAGACCTCTCCTGGGTTTTCCTAAATCCCTTGTCAGCGGGGATTGAAACCAAACCCATGAGCAAAGGAGCTGCTTGCTCTCTGCCAGGATCACTGAAGAAAGGGGCAAACATCGGATTTCAAAGGCCCCAGGGGTTTGGGAAGGTGTGGCAATCGAGATGGCCCTGGATGGATGTTTCTTTTGTCAATTCGGGGGGGAAATCATGACCTTTTTTTTTTTTTTGGTTGAAGAATCTTCGTTATACATGAATTCATTTCATTTGTACGTATACTTTAAAGTGTTATGTATTTATTTTGATAGAGAGTGGAGAAGGGGCGGGGGGGAGGGGCGCAGGGAGAGAATTCCAAGCAGGCTCTGCACTGTTTGTGCGGAGCCCAGTGTGGGTCTCAAACTCATGACCTGAACCGAAGTCCGGAGTCAGTCGCCTAACTGACGGAGCCACCCAGGCGCCGCATATCTGTGTGCACACTAGTATACGGTGACGTCCCCCACTTCCTCCTTCCTGGAGATCCAGGCCTCCTGTTGTCTGGGCCCGCGCTGTTTCACAATTTAAGTTCCGTGATGGGTGTATTTACGGAGCTGTGACTACTATCAGATCTACCACGATGGACCAGTGCGGTTTTGTTTTGCGTGGGCCTTTCTTAGATCCCATTTCCCCACATTTAGAGGATCTTTTACCTAGATTTTTTTGGAAATCACATGTTCCTGTTTGAGCTCCATTAAATGCTCAGTGTCCTATATGGAGTATCTTTAAAGCCAGAGGGGCGATAATGGGGCGTGTTTTGTTGGAAATTACCCAATACCCCATGAATCCCGTCATTTACAACTTGTCACTGAGTCTCACCTGCCCCTCCCGTGTCCTTCTGGCCTTCTCTGTAGTCTTCGGGTGCCTCTGCAGGGTCCCGAAATCCGCTTCCTCACGATTTTCTTTCTGAAAGATCATAAAACAGTATCGGTCTCTCCTGCGAGGAGGTTGCGGGCCAGCGAGGGAAACGTGAGCTGTTTTATAACCTCAGACCTGTCTGTCGAGGAGCCGAGTGCTGGGCCGGCGTCCGCCAGGCTGGCCCTGTGCGCACGACAGCTTCAGTGTCCTCCCCTCTGGAGCTTGTGGGTGCCTGGGGCCCGGGTCCGTTCCTTGTCTCCACCGCTCTCTGCCTCTCCCTAGCGTGTGAGCTCCTTCCTGCTTCGGACCTGATGATCTCAGCCCTTTCTGCACATAGGGCCTCTTCAGTGTGCCCTGCCCCTGCCGGGGTCTTCGGATCATTCCTGCAAGCGGGTCCTGGTTACCCTTGGGCACGTGGGTGTCCAGGTCACGCATGGTGCCTGGGCTTGCTGGGTGACCAGGTAAGACATCTGTGCCTGAGACTCCCCCCTGCCAGCTTCTGGTGCTGCCTCAGTGCCAGAGCCTTCCTTCCGGTTTTCCAGGGCTCTGCACAATTTTGGTTGCCTTCTAAGGCAGGAACGCGGCTCAGGGCCTCCCTCGGGGAAACCTTCCTTCTTCCTGAGGGCTTTTTGATGGAACCCTCGCGCCTCCCCTTAGGGGCGATGCCATAGAAGGTCAGCGAACCCTCTGCAGACCAGCGGGCTCGGTGCCTGTGTGTTGTTGGGGCACGTAGGAAGGCCTGGTGGTTTCTAGAGGGATCTGCGCTGTGAACTGCTCATCCTGTCCCCGAGCGGCCCCCTGTCCGCACTCAGCAGTTTACCCAACTTCAGCCCAGTGTTATTTGAAAAGGGCCTTTCCAGTTTACTCAGTTGGAAAGTGTTACAGAGTTTTAAAGGGTGAGTTGGAAGGCTCTCAGCTGGCACTTTCTGAATCCCTCGGAGGAAAATATTGGCAAACCCTCCACTCTCTGCCTGAACTCTTCTTATAAATCGAGAAGCCAAGAGTTTCGAAGCCGGCACAAAGGGCCAGGTGGAACTGTGGCGGGGGTGGGGAGGGACCTGGTCTGTGTCAAGACCAGGGACCGTTTTCTGATCATGCCGACCCTCCCCCCACCAATTTCAATGTTAATCTTCCTGCCGCTGAAAATAGAAATATACAGTGAATGCACTTTGCAAGGTGTTTCCACCCCTGCCCCCCCTTTTTTCCTGGAGAGCCTTTTCTCAAGAAGATAAACGCATATAACTTTGAATTCCCCCCCCTCATTTACAGTATAAATAAGAAAAGTGCTGGGCTGCTTTATTCAACAAGTGTCACACCCTCCAAAGAAGGAAAGTTGCCCTTTTTCATTTTTT